>JAXGGA010008505.1:0-56503 GCA_038373865.1 Uloborus plumipes
TTCTAAAAATTTTTCTTTATCTCTCAAACAGATGGTACCGCTAGAATGGTTTGTATTTCGTGCTTAATAAGGTTTTCTACGCTATCAATACAATTACTCAAGCAGCTGGCTTTGCGGGTAAAGGTACTGCCCACAATGTTGCACATTCACCAAGAATGATAATTTCTGGACGACTCTTACCGCCTACCCTGAAAACTGCCTTTAGTTTGGACTCTAGTACAGATTTATTAGGACCTCTCATATTTCACTCATTATCAAATAAAGCAGTAGGAAGAGGAGCCAGTTCATGACTAAATAATTTCTGCAAGGAAGCTTTCCCTTGATATCACAAAACATCTATCGAATATATCTCATTAGCCCTAAGCATTTTTTCGCTTCGGGATTTTTTTTTTTTTTTTTTTGTAGTGCTGTTTCTCATACGATTCTATTACTACTGGAAAATATGTTTTTATTTGTCTGGTATGTTTTAAGCCAATATCTCTCTTCACAGTTTCACAGTAAAAACAAAGCGAAACGCTCCTGGAAAATAATGGGCAGTTATAGGCTTAACTTCTGCCAGTAACATACCTGGAAGAAATCAGGAAAGTTTCCTGATGAAGGTCAGAAACCTTGCTAAAGAATTTATAACGCTTAAAAACAAAAGTCAGTCACTTTACGGCAATAAATCGGAAACTTGCGAAAAACTCTTAGATAGGTTGATGGTAGCAGTTCGGCACCTTTCTGGCTTACCAGGAAAGCTCTTGAAGCAGTTTAACAAACATGGCTACTGCTAAGGCAGAAATGTCAAGCAAATAGCTGAGCCGCTAATTTGTTTGCAATTCATCCAAAACTACAATATCGAGAGATTGTACATACACTTACTTGGGTGAAGTCAATCTGGACAATCCATTATCGAGCTGAAGGCGAAACACTAAACAAACACGTTAGATATACCTTCCAACTGGTAGCTAAAAATACGTTTCACACCAGTGAGAAGTTTGCATTCATGCAACTTGTATCAATGTGGGAAACTTTTTCGCAAAAGAAACTTGTTTCTTGCAGGAAATTGGTTTAAGCCGGCAAAATCCCGAAACTTAAGTTTGGAATGTTTCTAAATATTTTTACAGTGTTATTTTTAGGCTAAATCACATTTTTTATGCTCCCTGCATAGCATTTTAAACGTTTATCTTTGTTAAAACATTCTATTTTCATGTAAATTACGGTTTAAAAAATGATTTATACCTGAAAATCGAACCTTATAACTTTTTAGGCTCACATCTTGAATTTTACCATTTTGACAATTTTTTTATTCGTATACTTTTCATAAATATTAATTTTCAATAGAATTATATTTTGACTAAAGAGTACAATCATTTTTAAGTGTATAAAATGTTTCATTGCACGCACGATTCCATTAATTTGCTTCGTACCTTTTACAGCAGCCATATTGGATTTCGCCATTTTGACAAAAATGCTCAAGGTTTGGCGTCTGGCACTCAACGGATTCGGAATCAGCAGGTCAAATTCATATAGAAACCACCAAAAAATGTCATATATGTAAAAATTTTAGGTCCGATGACATTTCAATGGACACTAGCCTGGACTACTAGTAAATATACAATAATACAAGCACACAAAGTTTTAGACATATAAATCAATAATTGAAAAAAATCGATTTTATTTGTCCACTGTAGCCTTAACACCTGAGTATTGGTTGAGACGCCGATTAATTAACATAATTTCAAAACTGAAAGCAGTGCATAAATTAATTGTGTGTGTGTGTGTGGCTATGTATTCCTCTATCCTTTGATCAGCTTACAGTTGTGTAATGCGTTCACTCGCAAATTCTACAAAAAACCTAAAAAACGAAGGCTTTGCAGTTGTCTATAAGTTAACGACTCACCTGCGGGCCATGAACAGTAGTTTCATCGAAAGGATCACCCAGTTTTCGTTTCTGAGCTTTTTCTGCAGATCTTTTCACGAATTCATCATAAATCCCTTCTTGAACGAATGTCCGCGTTCCGGCGCAACAGCACTGACCCATATTTCCAAACAAAGCAGCATAAGCAATGTCTACCGCTTCATCAACTGAATTAGCGATTGAAAAAAAATAAGTCACGTAGTTTAAAAATAGTCCAAAACAATTCATCACTAAAAACAGAATAGATGTTTTACTAGACATAAAATTTAGGAAACTGAATAATGGGAAGTTTTAGAGGATTTGTTTTTATTAATGAAGGAAATTATGAAAGTGTTACAACACAAAATAAAAATATTACTACTTACTGTACATCCGTTTGATTGAATGGTAAACGTTGTGTTATCACTCTCAAGAGCTTATGCGTCTTTCGGGCATTTTGTTAAGTTATGTTTTTACTCTCTTCTATATCACGGGACGCGGGAGCGTCCCGCTCCGCCAAGAAAACCAAATACAAGCCGCCAAGAAATTTCCGTCGCCAATAAAAATGTAAAAGAGCGACTAGGACTGTTTACGCGAGTAACCAAACCGGGGTTTTCCCCCCTCTGTATCTCAGCCCCATAAAGATCCTTAGAGTTCATTTTTGGTATACTCAATCTCCAGCGGTTCCTGACGGCACATACTAAGGCAAAACATTCAGGACCCTCAGGGGGAGGGGTGATATATGTTATAAAATCGCTATTTTTCGCACTTTTTAAAAATTGTTTGACAGGGGTCCAGACTAAACGGTAACTCGGATTGAGCTCTGCTTTTGCACCCACATTTATTTTGTCCCAAAACTCGGCATAGGGGGTTTTTCGACCCCCACCCCTCCCCCCTCGTTTTTATTTTCCGTATCTTTTCTCCCCGGGGGTCTTTAGTTTTGATTTTTGGTATGAATATTCTCGATGAGACATTGAGGACATTTTCCCAAAATTTACCCCCCGGGGTCATCGCACACCGGAGTTATTAATGCTTAAAATTGGTCCGATTTCTATCTACTAGCTCTGTTCAACATCTGAGCATTTATGTTTTCATTGTTGGGCCACGAGGAAAGAAAACTCAATGATTTATAGTTTCATCTGTTGCCAGTTTCTATTTGTTAACAAATAAAATATTTGTAATTGATTTTATTGCATAAGGCTTTTAAAAGGGATCTTCAATTTAGTTCATTTTAATATGAGATCGGCAGTAAGGGTTGGGGTTTTTTTTTTTTTAACTTTCAATTTAATCGTAGTATTGTTAGCAACTAGCTTTGTTTTGCGTCGGTTCGGGTGGTACATTGTGATTGATTTCAAATTTATCCTAGACTGAAGAAGATCCTTGAACTTTTGCACCAAATGCATGCTGCTAAGAAAACCACAGATGTCGGACCGCCAAGAAAAATGTTGAAGGGAAAAAAAAACATGCAAAGTAAATTTTGAAGAGAAAAAAAAAAACAGGCAAAGAAATAATATTAATGCAAAAACATGTGATATCTCCCCAAAAACAACAGTGTTGTAAAAAAATCCCCCGCCAAGAAAACCTTAAATAATCAGCCTTAAAAAGTTATGATATCGAGTTTTCCCGCCAAGTTTGTGCCAAACTACAACTAACCTGTAAGTATAGTTCTTTTAAATTGTTTTCAGTCCTGCCAGGCGGGAAGTTTTTACTCATTAAGCAACCACCTCACAAGACAAAGCTTCCCGCTTGGCAAAACTGTAAAACAATTTAAAAGAACTATACATACAGGTTAGTTGTAGTTTGGCACAAACTTGGCGGGAAAACTCGATATCATAACTTTTTAAGGCTGAGTATTTAAGGTTTTCTTGGCGGGGGATTTTTTTACAACACTGTTGTTTTTGAGGAGATCTAATATACAGAAGAAAGTATTTGTTTCGTGAAAATTTTCGAATGTCGAATTTTGACGAATTTGCATGTTTTGAAGTGCGCTGAGTCCATTTCGACCATTTTTGGAAAATGTCCGTCTGTTTGTCTGTCTGTCTGTCTGTGTGTGAGTCTGTATGTGTGTGACCAGTTTTTGTGGCCGCGCTAGAGCAAAAACTACTGCATTCAATCGAACAAAAATTTTTGCACGTATGTACCACCATGTGAACTGGTGCACCTGACTTTGTTTAGCGAATTTAGTTTGTTTAGTGTTTTGTTTAGCCAAGGGGAGTGAAGCAATCACACGTGTTCTGCGCGTGGGTGATTGATATATCTCAGGAAGTAACCGGCAAAATCAAACGAAAATTAGTCCATAGGTAGACCCTACTGAGAACAGGTGCTGATTCAATTTGCGTGTCAATATCTCGAAGGGGAGTGGAGCAATCGCACGTGTTCTGCGTGGGGGTGATTGCAATATCTCAAGAAGTAATCGGCGGAATTAAACGAAAATTAGTCCATAGGTAGACTCTACCTAGTACAGGTGCTGATTCAATTTGCGTGTCAATATATCGAAGGGGGGGGGGTTGGAGCAATCGCAAGTGTTCTGCGCGGGAGTGATTGCTATATCTCAGGAAGTAACAGGCGGAATCAAACGAAAATTGGTCCATAGGTAGACCCTATTGAGTACAAGCGCTGATTCAATTTGCGTGTCAATATCTCAAAGGGGGGGAGTGGAGCAATCAAAAGTGCTTATTTGTCATTGCACCTACTTTATCTCGAGAAATATTGCTGCGATTTGAATGAAATTTGGAATAACACTAACCCAAGATGGAAGCAAGCATCGATTAAATTTTGGCGCCAATCACCCCAGGAGGAGGGTGGGGTGATTTTCGCGCTTTGTCAACAATGCGAAAAATTAATTCATTTAAAAATCGCTTTCACGCTATTTAATTATCAAAACAGCTGAAAACTTTCAATGATTTGAAATTTTTAACTGTTGCCAATTTCTTTTTACTAATAAATAAAATGTTTGCGATTAATCTAAACAAGGCTTTTGCAATGATTTCCAATTTCGCTCATTGATTCTGCATTTGCAGGTTTATTACGATAATTGGGAAATTGGAGCTGTCTCCAATTATTCTGGCGAGTACGTATTTTATTTTGTAACCGGAATTCATAAGATAGATATAGAAGAAAGTTTCGTGACGGCCACGGCAGCTAGTTTAAGACTGACAAAGTAACTTCAATGTGCATTTCTGCAATAACATACTTTTCAAAACAAGATGTCATTTCAGAGGTATAATTTTTGATACAGAGGCAATTGTTATTTTGATAGTAAGCGGTTAATGATACATTAAGAGCAAGAATCTGAGAAACTGTCACGCCTAGCATTATGAGGTGATTCATGACCTCTCAGATTTTCTCCCAAAAATTACCAAATGTTTATTATCTTATTGAAAGACCAAATCCAGAATGTTTTCCTCTAAAGTTGAGTTGTTTAGTTTTTATGGATCCCTGAAGATGAAGGTGCGGCATCAAAAATTAAGCGGATTTTCAAGACATGGAAGTTGCCGTGAGCCAAAACTCTTACCAGGAACTGTTTAACTCCAATTTTCTTTTTGTATATGGAATGTAAAAGGTTGAAACTTTACAAAATGAATGTTAAATTTGTGGTAAGTTGTTGCCGTAAGGTCAGTGAAGGCCCTCAAAACAAGGCATTTTTGACGTTTTTAGCGTTTTTGAGGTCCAAAAACAGTTTGTACATTTCAGTTGGCACGGCAAAAGTAGTGTCGTTTGAAAGACCAGTGTAAGCACTTTAAAATAATGTATAAATAGTTTTTAATGTGCTTTTAGTTGCGTAAGGCCGAAATATGAAAAATGTCATATTTTACCGGTATTCAAACGGTCATAACTTCCTCTGCCAACAACATATTGAATTTTTTTTTTTTTTTTTGCCAATGTCATACTCTATTCTTTGTCTTAACAGAACAGTTGAGTCCTTTGAGGCGAAATGTAAAAAATTTTTTTACAAAAAATGTACAGGAAAAAATAAATTTTTTGTAAAAAATTTTTTCCCATTTCGCCTCAAAGGACTCAACTGTTCTGTTAAGACAAAGAATAGAGTATGACATTGGCAAAAAAAATATTCCAATATGTTGTTGGCATAGGAAGTTATGACCGTTTGAATATCGGTAAAATATGACATTTTTCATATTTCGGCCTTACGCAACTAAAAGCACGTTGAACTTTCCTCGGTTATTTATGCATTATTTTAAAGTGCTTACACTGGTCTTTCAAACGACACTACTTTTGCCGTGTCAACTGAAATGTACAAACTGTTTTTGGACCTCAAAAACGCTAAAAAACATCAAAAATGCCTTGTTTTGAGGGCCTTCACTGACCTTACGGCAACAACTACCACAAATTTAACATTCATTTTGTAAAGTTTCAACCTTCTATATTCCATATACAAAAAGAAAATTGGAGTTAAACAGTTCCTGGTAAGAGTTTTGGCTCACGGCAACTTCCATGTCTTGAAAATCCGCTTAATTTTTGATGCCGCACCTTCATGTTTAGGGATTCATAAAAACTAAACAACTTAACTTTAGAGCAAAACATTCTGGATTTGGTCTTTCGTTAAGATAATAAACATTTGGTAATTTTTGGGAGAAAATGTGAGAGGTCCTGAATCACAGGCGTGACACTCTCTTAAGTATGCCTCTAACCAGTGTCGGATCTAGGGGGAGTAAGCAAAACCCTTGCTCCGGAGGGCAACCTCTCGGGGGTGGTAAATTCATGTAATTTCTTTGCTTGTTTTCGTTGATACTTGTTATTAAAACTCATTGGAAGATGGGTGAGAGCGGCAATTTCAAGTTTTGTCCCGTCTCGGAAAAATTGAAAATCCGACAGTTTTTAACGCTTTTAACAAATAAGATGTGACAGCATACTCTGCATTACCATATGCAAAGTTTTAAATACAAATTTATTTGAGCTATTTAAGAGTTATTCTTTACACAAATCAGTCTATTACTTTCGTAAGGGGATATTTTCTTTGCCACAGACCTTTGCAAGACTATCTGTCCAGTTCATGGAGCTTATAGTAAAGATTGAAGTGACCCTCATGCATGTATACACGTATGAGTATATGTAATACGACGTGTGAATTATGTAAATTTTATCCTAACTACAAAATTCATGCTTGTACTGCTTCATTAAACGTTTTCTTTAAAATTTTATTTTTCACCTATTTTATTTTTTCTAAATAAAGAGTAAATAATTTGTTAATTATAACAAAATTTGACTGATATTAGTCTGCAACTGTTTTTTTTTTGAAGAAGTATCATTATTACATAAAACATGTACATTAAAAATAATTAAAAAATATAACAACTATTTCTTGTAGTTTTACATAGCAGCTGTTGCAGGATTTTTTGGTCTAGTGTATGTGAAAAACGAAAAGGCGTCCCATTTGTAAAAATAACGATGTTTCTTAAGTTAAAAATTAAACAAGAAAACAGTTAAAAGGCTAGTAACATAAGCAATGTTACGGGTGATAAAAAATGGAGAAAAGAACTTATTAAAGAACTTACGATCAGCATCATTAAATATAACAAGAGGGCTTTTTCCTCCCATTTCCAAAGTTACTCTCTTACAGTTAGACACACCAGCAGCTTGAAGAATGAGTTTGCCAACCTAAAAGCATATCAGAATATTTAGTACAAATGCATCGAAACTTGCTCTAAAACCGTTGTCTGAAATTAACTTTTTAAAACTTTAATTTTTTTACTTGATTGAACCTATTGCCATGTTTAAACGGAATGAAATTTCAACTGAACCACATATTAAAATAATTGCAAATGAAAGGGAAAAAATGATGTGAACTTATAAGCTATAGACTATTATCTCAGTATTGCTTGAAAGGAAAAGAGTTTTATGCTCCAAAATTTCCAAAATGTCTTTCTACTAACGTAAAGTCTTTCTCTGAATGCTACAAAATCGGTATACTGAGCTTACGTAGTTTGATACGCTTTTTAGTAGTTTGATGTTTTTTTTTTAATATTAGCATTATTTTATGCTCAAAAAAAAAAAATCATTTCAAACCAAACAACTGTTTATATTTTATTCATCTGCTAATTAGACACGTGAAGAGAAAAGGTAAAAAAAGAAACTTGAAAAGCTTATAGCAAAGTCTCACATGAAAAATTTAACTGTTTAAGAAGATTAAATGGAATTATTTAATAAATAGTTCGAGTTACAATTTCAAATTTCTCCTAGGTGATACAATACATGTTGATTGTATAAAGTATAGTATTCATTGCATAAATTGCAATGACTGCCACTAAATTACACAAGTCTGCAACCAAAAAACTGCATGGGATATTTTGAGTGTACTTTGTTTTTCGGTGTGCTGAATTCGGAAATGACCTCCGTTTTTATCCATCACGCAGTTTTTTCGCAAAACGTGTGTACTGAGCGTGGTAATGTAACATTTTGCCTCTATATTACTAAAGAAAAAGTATACTAATTTGTGATTAAAAAAATAGTTTACAATAAATAGTTCTTATTTGATTCTTAGATGTTCAAAAAGTACCCACAGTTATAAAAACTCGGAAAAAAAAGGGAGAGAGCGAGGGTGGAGGTCAGATGGGGGAAAGCGCTAACATGACTGCTACACTCTCCTACATAATCCCATTGATGAGGTTCAAATATGATGCATTGGGGTTTGGAATAAAAATGATTTTGTTAAAATAAAAATGATAGTGATAAGAGAGAGATAAGAAATGTGAGGGGATTTTTTTTTTTTTTTGTTTTTCGTTGGATTTGTTTATTAAAAGTGTTGGTTTGTGTTGACGTTTTTGTTTTCTTTTTAATTTATTCCACTTTCTAATGAGATCCAATAAAATAAAATAATATCCAAATAAGCAGAAATGATGCCATAGTGCATGTTCTTAACCAAACTGACACTCCTTTTTAAAATAGAACCGTTCAAAGGTGCTAGGTGCTGGTCGCAGTTTTGTAGGTTGGACCGTATCGTCGTTGATTGTGAAAAGGTTCTGTTTTCGCCGCTTTCCATTAAATTAGGCCAGATGCAGCAATTATCAAGTCTTTGAAATAATATATAGACTGTTTCAAACAAGTTTTTTCAAAGTTTCCGAAATTGTCTGAAGCTGAATGGAAAGAGGAAATATTCACAGGACCTCACATACAGAAACTTTTATCCGAACCATTGTCTTTTCTTTTAAATCAAGGAATGAAACCGAAAAAAAAAGCCTGGAACTCATTCAAGGATGTAGTACAAAAGTTTTTGTGAAGTAACAAGGACTCTGGTTATGAAAAATACTGTTAAGAGGATGCTGGCTGCATTCAAAGCTCAGCACTGCAACATGAGTTTAAAAGTCCATTTTCTACATTCTTATGCAGACTACTTACCTGAAAACCTTGATGACTTTAGTGAGAAACAGGGTGAAAGATTTTATCAAGATGTGAAAGACACAGAGAGACGTTACCAAAATAGATGGGACGTAAATATTATGCCAGACTACTGTTAGATGCTCATACGGGAAACATAGAATTCCAACTTGTGAAAACGCACCAAAAGGAGCATCAGTGAAAAGAAAAAACGGTTTTACTGTGAAAAGGAGTTAATACTAAATGTGATCAACTTTTAAATATGTAATGTAATGAATAAAATAATTGTACAGCTTTTTTTCAATAAATATATAGTTTTCTTTTAAATTATATTTTTAAACTTTGACAATTAAGCTCTTCCGCTTTGCAAAAAATCTGTACGTGATAGAAAAAAATGAAGCTTATATTTGGATTCAGCACACCAAAAAACATTATAATCAGTTAAAATATCCCATGCATCTGTTCGATTTTTTTTGCCTGTGTTATGTATCAGCTTCTAATATCCATAAGTCTGATAACATTAGCCGTGATGAACTGTTATATTTTTAGCATTTAGCACCCCAGAGACTCCCGTACCTTCCAATTTGGTTGGATTAACCGGATTGAACTGTTATATTAGCACTAGAGTGTTCTACTGGTGCTTTGAGTAATTATGTTTATAAGATCTTTTCTGTAATTTCTGTTAATAGTATAGCTCACTTAAAACCTTGAGATAAAACCTGATGAAGCTTTCTTAAATAGAAAATTTCAAAGTGGGAAAAAATGTCCTGTTAAAAGGTCAATACTTATTATAGAAGTAATACAGCTTGAGGGCTCTAGGGGGTAAGACATGTTTGAAGTTAGGGGGTAAACTGTACGCAGAACTATCAGAGTTTAGTTCCCAAGCACGCTTGATACTCCTTTTATTGAACCACCGAAGGGATGATAGGTGAAATGGATCGTGTCAAACCCAGTAATCGAATCCGAATCATCAGCGTGGAAGCACTAAGCGTTAACACTGAGTTACTGGGCTTCAGAAGACCTAACTAATGAGTCAAAAAACTCCAACTTGGATATTCCCAGAAGGAGTAGAGCGTCCCGTTAACTCATTGAATCCCGAGGTGTGTTCCGGGGATCCCTTGCTCCAGTTTATTACCCAAGATTCTTCTACACTAGGTGGCCAAAAGTATCCGGACACTTTCAAAAATTCACATTTTTACATATAGCTCGAAAAATAAGAGATCAATAGTTCTTTAACTTTAGTCATACAAAATATAGGCTTCACCGAACATTTCCAAGTTGAAATTAAATTACCCTTGCATTTGGGGGACGACAAGAAGGGGGGTTGAAAGTAAAACCGCTTTTTGACCATAACTCTTCGAAAATAGCTCGGAATAAGCTATCAATTTCAGTAATTAATTAGCATACTATGTATAATTACTGTACAAATTTTTATGAACGTACCACTCTTACTTCCGAAGATATGAAACATTTTTTAAAAAATGGCAATTTTTTTTGAAGGGTTTTTGCTCATAACACGCAGAGTTTTTGATCAAACCTTATCAAAACTTCAGGAAAAATGACAAAATACAAGAGAAAGAACATACTAAAACGGTAAATAAAAATATTAAAAATCCGATGAGATATGAACGTTAAAAGGAAATATTTTTTCACGGCGCATGCGCGAACGACAGAAATTTATAACTACAAAAATATTGTACTCTGATTTATACTTCATCTTATAAAAAAAGTTCAGTTGAATATCACGAAAATTGGAAAAGATATCAGCGATCTAGTGAGCTGTATTTCATTCATTCGCAGACAATACATAAAAAGTGAGGGTCTGTCCACAAAGAGCTTTTTTTAAATTAAAAGTTATTGCGTCATCGTTCAAAACCAACGTTTCAGGGGGTGTCCGGATACTTTTGGCCACCTACGTATAAGGTCTTTTTGGCCGAATAGGCGAAATGTGACTTCTATGCCGAATATAAATTTTCAAACTGTATACAATTTAACATTGAAGAAAATGCTCAATTGTCACCACACTATTTGTGGAGAACCCCTTGCCATTTATGTATTGTCTGCGAATGAATGAATTACAGCTCACTAGATTGCTGATATCTTTTTCAATTTTTACGATATTCAACTGAAACTTTTTTATAAGATGCAGTATAAACCAGGCTACAATATTTTTGTAGTTATAAATTTCTGTCGTTCGCGCGATGCGCCGTAAAAATTATTTCACTGTAACAAACACAACAAGAAATCACGATTAAAAATATTTAATAAAATGATGGGAAACTAAAAAACTTTCAAATTCATTCTCTTTTATATAAAAATAGATTATTTACAAAAAATAATTATCTTCTTTAACATAAACGGATAACTCAATAAATTACCAATTTTTAACTTATATCCTTTTAAACACCTTATAAGAATTCTTACAATTGTTGCTAACTACTTCTACCCGTACTAAATCTACATTTTCAATTTTCCCCTTCTATAACATTATTTTCATGTTCGTCAGTCACATTTCATAACAATTATCATTACTTCAAACATAAATTATTAAACAATTATAAAAATATCACTAGTATAAAAACTAAACCATCAACTTTTCAAATTAACTAATTCTACTCCGGGGGGGGGGCTACAAAAACAAAAACTTAAATATTATTCATATTCTAATAATAAATTCTTTTTATATCTTCTAATTTTCTACATTTACATAAAATAACAAAAAAAAAAATCTTTATTTCTCTCGTTGGGGGGGGTCAATATTACTTTTATTTCATTCTTTTCATCTACAATATTCAAAACCCCCTTTTTGTTCCTACTTCTTTCATTGGGGGGGTGGGGGGGGGGGGGCAACTTTATTTATCACTCGACATTCTGTGTTCGGGGGTCAAATTTAACACCAATTTTATCCTTAATCTCATAAATATGAAAACCAAACCTTTTTTCAATTGTTCGATCAACATATCTCTATATACCAAACAGTAATTAAACAATACGTTACAACATTTTATTTCCCTATCACATTGGGAATGCGGGCCTCGATATAACTCCTATCTCATCGGATTTTTCATATTTTTATTTACCGTTTTAGTATGTTCTTTCTCTTGTATTTTGTCATTTTTCCTGAAGTTTTGATAAGGTTTGATCAAAAACTCTGCGTGTTATGAGCAAAAACCCTTCAAATAAAATTGCCATTTTTAAAAAAATGTTTCATATCTTCGGAAGTAAGAGTGGTACGTTCATAAAAATTTGTACAGTAATTATACATAGTATGCTAATTAATTACTGAAATTGATAGCTTATTCCGAGCTATTTTCGAAGAGTTATGGTCAAAAAGCGGTTTTACTTTCAACCCCCCTTCTTGTCGTCCCCCAAATGCAAGGGTAATTTAATTTCAACTTGGAAATGTTCGGCGAAGCCTATATTTTGTATGACTAAAGTTAAAGAACAATTGATCACTTATTTTTCGAGCTATATGTAAAAATGTGAATTTTCGAAAGTGTCCGGATACTTTTGGCCACCTAGTGTATATAGAAGAAAGTACTTATGATAGTATTTGACTTCCGGATCTTTGACATTTTGTCATTAACAAGTAACCAGAAAATGTGAAGCACTTATAAGAATTCCGTGGCCTAAAAAGTTTGGGAACCGCTGCGCTAACTTATTGTTTTCTCGAAACGTACAGCTTCATCAATGTTTTATCACCTCCGTTGATCCAGTAAATGCAACTTTGTCGATTTCTGGATGAGCAGAAATTGCAGCTCCGGCGGTCGGCCCGTAGCCTGGAACAATGTTGACGACACCGGGAGGGATTCCAGCTTCTTTGACTAGGCTTGCTGTGTACAGTGCAGTCAGGGGAGTCTGCTCGGCCGGTTTCAAAACCACCACATTTCCTGTAGCTAAAGCTGGTCCAATTTTCCAACTCAGCATCAGCATTGGGTAGTTCCACTGAAAGTGGAAGGGAAATGGAATGTTAAATGGTGACGGTGTGAATCATTTCTGCTATATAAACTAATACACCAAGAAAAGCTTTCGTAGGATTTCTTTTCCATTAAATTGCAGACAGTTGAACAACTGTTTCAAAAATGCCTTATATTTTGTCTTTAAACCAATCTGATTACTGTTATGTCGTTACTGTCTAAAATATTTTGATAATAACGACCAAAGACCACGACTTCCAAAAAGAACGTGACCCCCCCCTCCCCCAGGAACCCTAACAAGACAAAAGAGTCGAAAAAGCTCAATTAAAAGTTGTATACAAAGTTTCATTAACTAAAAAATACATTTTCTAGTTTAATTTTCAGGCATTGAGCAGAAATTGCGTTAAAATAATTATCTACGCTCGCACTTCAACTGTTCCACTCTTAAGAGGAATAGGAAGAATGTCTTCAAGGGAGAGCTGTTAAACTACTTCTTCGTATTGTGTGTTTTTTTTTTTTTTGAGAACTCTTAAATAGCGAGGATGTTAGGAAGACAGAAATATAGCGAATAAGGGGGAGGGGGATGCAGTTTGAAAAGTGAAATTTTAAAAATGAAGATTTAAAATGAAAAGGCTCCTAATTTAAACTTAACTGCAGAAGTTAAAGTGTTTGTGTTAAGTTTTAAGAAGTTATCAAAGTAAGGTAAAAGCATTCTGATTGTGAAGTTAAAATTCCCTTTGCATTGCCAAAAATAAAAGCTTTAAATCTTTCTCCAGTCGTTGACGAAGTTAGATATACTTTTAACCTTTATTTAAGTTAATTCACACTTGTAAATCAAAATACGTACTGGAATAATTTGACCACAAACACCTTTTGGTTCCACTCTGGTGTAGCTAAAGACATTCCCATCTATAAAACATTATAAAAGATTATTCATTTGGTAGGACAAACATCGATTCAATTTAAAAATTATTTTTTGTAACATATTAACAATTCAAAAAACGTTAGTGTTATATGAATAGCCCGTATAGAGTAAATATTTCATACAAAAATACAGTAACCCCTTGTTATAAGCAGACCCGTCATTGAGGGGGGGGACAGAGGGGTCAATTGCCCCCCCCCCCCGTTTTGAGAAATCAATGTATTTACCTATAAGTGGGCGTGGCATTTGATGTTTTCCGATGAAATTGCATTGTGTTTGGACCCTTTGCCCCCTGGAAAAACTTGAAATGACGTCCCTGCATGGTTGTATGGTGTTTGTTAGGAGAAAAACAGCGATATATCCGATAACACAGTATAACCTTGGTCACAAAAACTAACGGCTCAATTAAAGTAAATTAATGACATGTGTCTCAACAAAAATATTAGTTCATCATCATATTAGGACGGTTTTCTTTATAAAAACAATAGACAATTAGCCGGGGAATTTTTCCTGTAATATCAAAAATAAATAAATAAATTTCTACCTTTTCTTTTTTATTGTGGAATATGAATCCAAAGGTACAGCTTAAACTGCAACAAATTTAAGGGCAATTCCACGTCAAAAAATGAAAAGCGCGATTTTTTATGAACGAGGAATATAACGAGACGCGGTGTAACGAGGGCTTACTGTATTTCCGAGGCTATGAATGACTTACCTGCAGGAATCGTTTTACCGTGACACTTGTCGGCGTAACCTGCATAGTACCGTAGAACAGAAACTACAGCTTGGATGTCGAAAATTGCTTCCGAATAAGGTTTGCCATTGTCCAACACCTCCAGGCTCTAATAAATAGAAATGTTTGAATCAAAGGATTTTAATTCGAAAGCAAACCCTGAAACCTACAATACCGTTTTGTTTTAAATTGTATCAATTTTGGCAGCAGTTCTTTTACAATTAATATGTTTACTTCCATAAACACTTCCGTATGCACATTCTCTCGTAATCTACTAACTTTCGGTTGCACTTTCAATCAGTTAAGGCTGGTAGAGTCTGCCTGTAGAAGCGTTTATTTTTTTGGACTTTAACCCGTTAAGCGCCATGCATTTTACTTTAGGACCCCTTAATAGTTTTTGTTTTGTCCTCCAAGTAATTAGGTTAGAAGTTTTGAAATCAACTTAAGTTGAATAATTAAGTTCTTAACTTTAGTAGTATTTTTTCCCGAAATTTTGTACATTAAATTCACCCAGTGAAATATATAGAAGCGGAATTTTACGTCGCTGCCGCTCAAAGTATGCAGTATGCCTTCTGTGCTTTCAAAAACGACAGTGGAAATCATATGACTGAAGCATCGGTGTTAAGGCAGAAAGGGATTGTAAACTTACTGTAATGTATTCTGCATCTCTCTCTATAAGGTCAGCCAGCTTGAAGAGCAATCTGCCTCGTTCAGATGCGTCCATGGTCCTCCATGCGGACCCTAGTTTAAAAGCTTTTTTCGCTGCAGCAACAGCTTTATCAACGTCTGCCTGCGTTGGGAATAAATGAGATTTCGAACACTAGATTCTGTAACGAAAACTCCAAATGCTGCAAACAGTGGCGCACATGGGATTGTTTTCTGGGGGGTACTAAGTGAACAGGGCTAAGGGGGCTGAGAGGGATATTTGGAAAGTTTTCGAATTTGAAGTCCTTGAGAAAAAACTGTAGTTATTTTTAATTTAATTTAGAAGGTAGTTGGGAGCTATCTCTCGGGAAAGTTTCTGAAGATTAAGTCCAAAAAACACATTTTAAGCAGTTTGGTTAATATCACGGGGATTCATCTTCATGCTTCTGTGAGAGACCTAAGCCCCTTAGCTCCTCCCGGGGGGGGGGCACCACTGGCTGCAAAGTTAGAATGTGAAAAGCAAAACTTCTTGAAAACACAAGAAATTTTGCTAGTTTTTTACTGGCTTTATATTATGATGGGAAGCACTTATGAAGGGGAGCAAATTTGACACGCACATATTACAAAACAGTGCTCGATCTCTGATTTTCATTTGCGAAGTGGATCACCATTTCTGTTGCAGAGAGATAATTTCAGATTTTTCTGTACTTGTTCAACATTTACCTGAAGTATGTCACACTGTCACATAGTTTTAATGGCAGGAGTTTATGACAATTTAAAAGCAACTTAGTGCAATTTGTTTTGTGAACATAATAGGAAATTAAATGCTTTCATAAAAATGCTGTGGATTCTACAAACAATCGTTGTAAATTATAGAGCAAGGGTACCCCAAACTTTTTAATGATAAGATTTTAGGTTCTCAAAATCCTGGCCACAATGAAACTCCACCTGGAAACCTACCAATTTTGCGGAATCCCCTCCCCCAAACAATGTGGCTTATGTGATGCATTTAAATCTTATTTTCTGATATGCATCTACGTGGTTTTTTTTTCTTTATTCTTCAACATATATTTTAGAATTACTGTCTAGTTTTCATTACTTAATATTACTAATTTGGGTTGCGGTTAAAATATGAAAGCGAGGTTTCATCTTATTAAAACCGTGCTATATGAAATTAAGATGGTGAAAATGTGCCACTAAAGAAAAAATAGAATGGTAGAATTCCGTTTTGGGCTTTTATCAGCGATGAGCAGCATTTCTACTTTTTGTACAGTAATAATTTATTACGAGAAAATGTTTACGAGTTCATGCATTTTTTTTTAGAATTAAAATAATTTACATCTGTTTATAGAGTAGCGGGCACAAGTAAAACAATCGCGGGGGCAGTGGTGCCAGCTGGTTTAGGGTTGGGGAGCATCTGTTATAGGGTGGTTAGTTTTTCATATTTTCAAACAATTTTCCTAAAGGTCTTAACAGTTGACTGCCAAGCTACGAAATAACTCGTAGTATGTGAGCTTAGTTGATAGAGTTCACTTCGAGTCAGCTTGTAGTTCCTGGATTTGCTGTTTTCCATACATATTCGAGCGTATGTGTTATACTCAAGCATAAGTAGAGATATTTGGCTTCGAAGAAGGTATCATAAAATCCAAATTAGCTCACCAAGACATTGGTCTTAGACCAGTTCAGATTCCACGAATTTTTTCGTGGCTTGGCAGTTAGCGTATTAAGGAGCAATGTTTATGTGAACTAGTTCATGCATGAATCTTGTATAAAAACCTTTTTTTCGACTAGTGTAAGAAGTTAATAGTGTTAATAGTACGTAAAAACTTAATGAGCAATGAACTTTACATTAACTTTGTAGGATATACCAAGCAAACCACTTTCTATACTTGCTCCATTATATCTATAGAGCCCAATCAGCTTTAGGCACTGCTTCAATAAACTACAGATGGGTTCTTACCTTGTCACCTTCTTGGACATCGCATATTTTTTCTCCAGTGTAAGGGTTGATTGTGGGGAATGTTTTCTTACTTACAGAGTCATGCCATTCATTGTTGATGAAAATCTGAAAAAACAAAACAGATAATTAACTCAATGCACTGCAAGTATTAAAGCGTACGATGTAGATTTTGAGAATATTTTTCTGATAAAAGTTTACTAGTGATTTTGATGACGAAAGTAAATTATGAAATAGTTTCAAAAGCAGAAGAAATAAATATTTTCATCGAATCGAGTTCCTCATGATAAGAGCCTATTTGTTAAAATATCTTGATGTTCCTTTGTGGGTGAATACATTATTTTTTCAGTCAAGCAAATTTCATGCATTTTGATTGAAAGGAATCGATCAACCGAAAAAGATGTTGAGCTAAGGTTAATCAGTAAACATTTTCTTCCACCTCCTGTCTAAACAGTAAACTCCTTCAATGCTGTATATAAAACCAGTGGTTATTTTTTCTTTCAACTTATCACTAGATTAAAAAAAAGCATGAAAGATGCTTGGTATTTTTTATGAAAGTTGACTTTTAACTCTTAAAGAACTTATAAAGAAAAATACTTTCAAATGGAAAATTCGAATTTTCCCCCGCCCTTTATAAGCAAATCAGTTTGCTTCAGTAACACCTAACCAAGGAAACAGATACACCACCCAAGTTAGTTTTCTTGAAACTTCAACGAAACAATAAATCTAATGTATCTATTTTTTAAACACTGTAATAGAGATATTCCACGTAAAAACAGGCATTTTGTACTGCACGTGACAGCTCTAGAGGTGACTAGCAAAACGTGAAGAGTAGTAAATAGCTCTTTTTTTTTGAGAAGTAAATATAGCTTTTTTCATCTAAGAAATCACACATGTAGGATTTCTTAGGTAAAAAAATTGAGTCCATTTCATCTTAAAAATCTTTGTTCTGCAATTAACTGAACTGTCAAGCACAGGACAAATTGTCCAATTTTTTGAGAAACAGCACACAATTTTTTCTTTTTGAGCTAATACTAAAAATAACTAATAGGAAGGAAAAGTACGCGTGTTTAAAAAATTTGATCGGACGTTTTTCTTTAATTGAGAGGTCTAAAACGGATGCCCAAAAGTGTGTAATGATGCAAGTAAAATCATGTAAACTTAGTTTCGAAAATAACTATTAAAAAGGTGGTGATTTTTTTTTCTTTTCTTTTTTGCGTTCCAAATCACATAAGTATAAAGAACTTTCACAAAGATTAGTAAGTTTGAAACTTTATAGCACTTATTTTACTTTTTACTTATTTAATTCTTCGATTTTTATAATTCTAAAGTTGTAATATTTTTAATTTACTAACATTTGAATAATTTGCTCACATTTTAGCGAATATATTCATTTCATCAACGAATTTCTTGAGTTATATAAGTGACTTCCGATTTAAAACTTTTCAAAGAGGACCTCCACCTTCCCCTTCTTTCCTCACTTACACCCCCACCCCCAACTTCATTGATTTTGAAAAGACATTTAGAACCGTGGGAAACTTTCTTAAACGTTTTACTGAAAATTTTAATGTTTCACTTATATCAGTAAGAAATTCCTGAATTCTGATAACAACCCTTAGAGCTGTCTTTCAACGTGCACTTATCAGTGAGTACCAAACAAAGAGATCAAATTGTAGATACTGCTAATAAAAGAAACTATTAATGCCAAATCTGGAGATAAGGATATGATAAAGTATTATTTCTGACACCGAGATGTGGAAAGTAGAGATTAAAAATTCGTTAACTGACTGCACTCAAAACAATGTAAAAAAAGTAATGGCACTGTCTTCATTTGAAAGTCAAGCTCATATCACGTCACGAAGAGACAATACTTAGTCACCTATATTATTGCAAAACGAAAAATTCATATTTTGGAGGGGAAAAAAATGACCTCTGATATTCTAAGTGAGCTAAATGAAGAGGCAACGGCGAAACTAAAAAAATCCATTGCATTGTAAATTTTTGTTTAGTTCAACAGTAAAAGAAATAAATTAAAAGAAAAGAAAAAAGAAAGAAAAAGAGCTGCAGAGGTTATATACCAATAATTTAACGGTACTGAGGAAAGTATCTATATTTTACCTTATGACCAGTTGGTTTATTTTCTAGATACATTACATTTTTTTCCATACATATTGATGACCAAAGAATTCTTTTGTCGAAAAAAGTACGTTGTATTAAAAATTAACATGACATAAACACCTACTGCTTAGTCTCTGAAAACTAAGATTAATATTTTAATGAATTTTGTTTGTGGGAGCTCAAAAAATTTCCCTAATTTTGCTGCTAAACATTGACACAAATAAAGTAACATTTTATAAAAATTCAACAAGCTGTTGACACAGAGCAATAAAAACTTTTTTGATAAAGCTGTAAAAACCATCAACCTAATTTTCATTCTTTTTTTCAAAGCAAGAAATTGGAACTTTATTATTATTACTATTATTATTTTTTTTTTTTTGTAATTTCAAAGTATTGTAAAAAGATTGGGAGAAAAAATCCTCTGTATTGCTTGAATGACTACTGGTTTTAAATATTGTCATAATTTAATTTCACAGACGGTTAAAAGTTTAACTGTCGAGGACGAGAAGTATAATAACATTGAAAAGAATTCGAGAGGTTTTTGACCCAGAGACGCAAAATCTTTTTGAAGATTGAAATAACCAAGCGGGCGGTGTATTGCATGTTCCTGCCTTAGCCCTTGCTTAGGGGGGCTCACTACTTTATACCCGAGCTCTGCCTTAAAATTTACAAGTTGTACCATATCAAGTGCGGCTGCTCGCTGGTCTTCTAATTTCACATTAGCTTCCAGTTCTTGACTCTCTTTGCTCCATAAGAGGATTTTTACCTCCAACTATTCCATGCTGATGAGTGCATAATAAGTACGAAACTGCAGTCCATGGATGGAAATAACAGAGTTGGAGGTGTATTGCATGTTCCTGCCTTAGCCCTGGCTTAGGGGCGGTTACTCACTGCTTTAGACGATTAAATGCTTTACTCACAAGGGCGAGAAGTCATGTTTTGAAAAGGTAAACATTAAAACGAATAAAATAACATTTTATAAGAATTCGACAGGTTATTGTCACATAGAAGTAAAATCTGTTTGATCAGGCTATCAAAAATATCAACTTAAACTTCTTTTTTCCCCATACGCAGAAATTGTAGCAGCTTTGTGCAATTACAAAGCATTGTTAAAATATTGAGAAAATAAAACCTCTGCGTTGCTTCGATGACTACAGGTTTTAAATATAGTCAAAACAATGAAAATTTCTAACAGACGATTAAATGTTCTCATCTCAAGAACGAGAAGTCATGTTTTATTGCATGGCTTGTCTGCAGTTGAGAGAGTTACGACTAGACGAGGACCATTATCCAATCACACGATGAATAAAACAGGAAATCCAGCACCTCTATTTACAATTACACGAGAAAGATAAAAAGCTTTTGAACTATGAAATTGCGTTTTGACAGCCATGCTTTACTATTTTGATCATCATATTTAAAAAACGGCTTCAATTAAATGTCATTTGAAATCTTAAAATGTTTTCTTTAAAAAATATTTATGCTCGCTGAAGAATAGTTACACAAAAATACAATTTTAATGAATTACATAAGATAGAACCTTTCCGAATAGCCGTTTTTTTTTTTTTTTTTTTAGGTGATAAATACTCATCTGCATGCAGTGGAACTTTTCAAAAGTTGAGAGCTTTCAGATGTAGTAATTCAACACACTGGTTAAGTAGATTGAAAGCTTTCCAACTTTATACATCAAAAAAGTGTTTCCTTATGAATCCGAATACCTATCCCGTGGCGTAGCCAAGGGGTGAGTCCATGGGTTCCGGACTCTTCCGAAATGAGAAAGAAAATTTAAAAAATGAAAATATATCATTTTTTTCAGTCATAGCCTTTTATTCGTGTAGTAAAATAAAACTCGAATTTAGGTATGGAATTTTATGTGGGTTTCCCACCTCTTGAATGATGACAGAAAAACTGAATTAAAAAACTTTGTTTTCCTTTTTACTTCCTTTTACGTAGTAAAGGAAGTATTGTGATCGCGAAAAAAAAAATCACTCAAATTTGAGTCTAAATTTTGATTTTGCTCACCCCCGAATGAATGTTCAGTAGTTTTTTCGACCTGTCAGTACGTGCATATGTACCTACCAACATATAAGCAACCGAAAAATTCTTTTCAACCACCCCCGAGTTAATTACGACGAGTTTTCTCGTGACGTCTGTATGTACGTATGTGCGGATGTATGTGCGGATGTGTGTGCGGATGTATGTGCGTATGTGTGTCGCATAACTCAAAAACTATATGCCGTAGAAGCTTCTGGCTTGGTATGTAGGCTCTGAGGATGGTCTAGTTGTGCACCTCCCCTTGTGGTTGCATTCGAATGTTCCCAAGGGGGTGTTTTACCCCTTTTTGGGGGTAAATCAGTGTTAATTTCAATGCAGACTCAAGTGATATGAATTGGCGCGACCACTTGGCGACATGTCGCCAAGCTTTTGGTCGCCAAGTGCTTGACGCCAACTTGGCGACATATCGCCAAGTTGGCGACAAATTTGGCGAAAAAATTATGTTTTTGAATTTGGGTTCAACTTGGCGCTATTGGCGATATTTTGCGAAAAATTCACTGAATGATATTAAAATCAGCAATATTAAGAAAATTAACAATTGTAAAATATTTTTTACATTGTTTCGTGGCAGATTAGGGGAGTAAATATTTAAATTGTTACCTTGATCACTCCAAGCACTTGTTTTAACACTTAAGGCAACTACTAAGAAATTTACACGTAAAAGGAAGTAGTGTGGGGTCCATACCAGATTTTTTAGTTTAAAAAATAATCTCATTTATTATTTCGCAAAATGCCAAAGCATTATCAGACTCCTTTTGTTAAAAGAGAGTTGAAGGAAAATGATTTAAAAGCCAGAACTTTTAGTTCGATTGAGTATTTTAAGGAAAACTGCATTTGAGGACATCTGTTATAGAGCTGGACATTTTTTTTTAAATATTTTATTGGACCTCTTTTGCAAGGAAATACGGGCTACGCTACTTCACCTGTTTGCCATATTTCTTTTCATACATGCCATTAACGTAGCTTCTCTTATTTGCTATTGTTATTCCTAGAAACCAAAATTTTCCAAAATATCAACAGTTGGAGTAAATCTAACTTGACAACATTGGGAAGGCTACGAAGAACCTAAACACATCTTTTACTCTGCTTCAATATGTAAATCATAAACTTTTTAGCTAACTACATTCGAATTTTGATGCCATATACTCGACTATTCCTTTGCCTCGAAGTTTTCATTGTGTGAACGTGTTCCATACTCTTGAGAAAGCTGTGGAAACTTCCTATAACTCAAATTAATAATAACTCGAAGCTTTTAGTAGGTTCATTATGACTTAGAGTTATCGAGACTCGACTGTGAATGGCATCTTTGAATTGTATGCCTGATTGTAACAGGTAAGCTTTAATCTAACTCCTTATTTCAGTGAAATAATAAATTTATTTTGAAGATTATTATTCTGCATCAAACAGCGAATGCAAAGAGCATAAAATATTTTAGGAGCTGAGGCCATCCGAGTTAAAAATTTCGAACGAGCAGATTATAATCTGACATGCCGCTTCCCGCCCCCTCCTTCAGAACCAGATAGCTCCAGTACTGGGAAGAGTACTGAGACGCATTGAGAAGGTGAAGTATGGGCGATTCTCTGTAAACTCGTCATTTTTCACACGAAATCTGTCCGGGCACGGTTTTTTGAAATGTTGGTATAATTATAATACTATTGCTCAGAAAATGAATCTATTACTTTGGTTTGAAAGAGGGCCAATTGAAGTTTGTGTTTTTCTGATAAATCATGATAGGGGGTAAGTCCCCCGCCTAGTATAACTAGGCAGGGGACTGTGCCAGGTGACTGTGTTTTTGCTCTTTTTTGCGTAATATCTGCAAAAATAGTGGAACATAATTAGTTACGAGACTACCTATAAATTTAGGCACAAATCGTGGACTTAATAACTAATATGTTTTATAATTAAATTAATTGATGTTAATAAAATCACTTCCCAGAGGACTGTTTTCGCAACGACCCTGATGCATACTTTCATCACAAATGTGGCTCTCAAATTAAGCAAAGTAGCGTTTCAACACCGTTCTCGGTGATTTCGGCAAATTCACACTGATTACTATAAACTTCATGCCAAAAAGCATTTGCAAAAGTTATAGATTTTTCGTATTACAGCTTTGAATTTGTTGCAGGGGACTGTTTGAAAAAACTTCGGACAGAATTTACATGACAATTTTAAGTTTTAGAAATACGTAATTATACCTTATTTCATAAGAAAAATATAGCTTCATTATTCTATTTTTAGATAGTAATTGTCAAATTTATGTACTGTTAATAGGTTTTTTGAAATACTATCTTTAACAGTTAGACTATGGGATTGGGACAGCTAGGGGACTGTGTTTTTGGCGCTTAGATAATTTCTAGAAAAAAAAATTAAATAGTTATCACTCCAAATACAATTGGGCCAGAAAGTATTAATGCCATACTTGTATTAAGAGCGATAATTACTTTATTACACTTTATTATTTTTAAAATACTCAGTCCGGACAGCCAATTACCAGTTTACAGAGAATCGCCCGTATACATGATTAATCAAAATAAAAGCGAATTACTAAAATTGAACTGAAACATTTGTTTGAAATCTAGTAAATTTCAACTTAAAAGGCTCAATTTGTGAAATGACTTACAGAAGATTTATAAATTCTTTGACTGGAGATAAATCTTAAATCTATATTTTAAAAATTTTATGCACTGCAGTTATGTATAGAACCGTTTCTTTTAAATGCCGAAAATGTATCAACTTTTTCCAAATTTCTAAAATATTATGTAAAAATTGATTCCATAAAAACTTTGAGTAATTTAATACATTTTAAGGAATTTTTAAATTGTGCATATATGAGTCAAAATTTACGATTCTTAAAAGTCTTAAGTAGATGAAAAGTATTAATGTCCAACATTCTTATATTTTTCTCTCATCAATGGCAATTCTATTTGAAATCTGCGCAAAAAGAGGTAATATATATTTTCATTCTGAAAATGTCGTACTTTAACTTTGTGCAAAAATTCTGCCTTAATATTCAATGTAGACTGTTGAGAATGCAACATCTAAGTTCGGGAAATAGACAAAATACCCCTGGCTAATCAGTTTTCAAAAATAGTTGGCAGAACACATATAAAACGTTTTTTTTTTTTCGAGTAGAGCGTGAAGGGATTTTTTTTTTTTTTTTGATAATCGCATAGCCACGTGGGAGCTTGTTCCTGCCGTAGGTTGAAGACACAGTGATTGATAATCGCGATGTCATTTACACTCGATTGTTGATTTTTGAGGGCACATTGTATTCGATTACATGTTTTTCTTATCATTCCAAGAGAGACAGTTTCGATTTTTTTTTTAATATTTCAAGATGTAAATATCGATTAACAACTCCCAACATCGAGATTTTTCCGAGTGTATAGAAAAATAATAAAATGAACACACCTTTGTATATTTTATTTCAGGATTCCTTATTGGAGGCATAGCGAGGGAGTGCAGCTGAAGCCGGTGTTTTCAAATGATGCCAAGCACGAGTGATATCGCCGTCCAGAGACTTCAAAGCAAACAGAAAGCTATCACATCTAGCAAGAACGGGAAGAGTAGCAGCGCATGCGTGTTCGAAGTGTCTCCGACCTCCCGATTTATCTGCAGAGCAGTTTTTTTTTCCTTCTTCTTTTTTTTCCTCCACTGATTTAGCTTTTGCGGAAACAAAGTAAAAAAATAAAATAAAATAAAGGCTGTGTCCTTCATTCTTTCACTGCAATCGTTAGCCAGAACTTGACATTGAATTTCTAATCAAAGAGAAAATGATAATTTTTACCGTGGAACTTAATAGCTTAACTCGCAATCACTAATAAGTAGGGGAAAATGATATTTGCTCATTACAACTCATAACAAGAAGTTCTGTCAAGAACTAAACGAGCCTACTTTCCCGTACATCGACATCGGCATTCTCGCCGGCATTCTCCGATCATTATTCTCTTGATTATCTGAAACTGAAAATTATGTCAAACATACCTTTTTAGCACATAGAGCTGATTTCGAAAAGCAAACTATACCCCTCTCATCAGATGAAATAGACAAGTAAAAAGTAATTAACGAATAAATAAGCTTTGTCGCACCTTTTAAAGAGTGCAACTGTTACAGTTCCTCCGTAGAAAAAATCCACCCTTGTTTTCAAAAAAAAAAAAATAATAATAATAATGAAATAAATAAATAAATAAATAAAAGTACAAAGAGCATCGAAACGTATTTTATCAAAGAAAGAAAAAAAAAGAAAAAAAAGCTCGTCCGTTAATAAAATGTCTCGAATTTCACTTTTAATCGGTTGCCAGTTGTTAAATATAAATAAAGAATAAAATGTTCTCGTGAATGAAAAATTTTTGTTACAAAAAAAATCGTCTGCCAAAAAAAAAAATAATAATAATAATAATAAATGAAATAAAACAAATGAATAAATAAACAAAAAATCGTCTGCACAGTCAGTCATTTTTTTTTCTGAGCCTGCATTTCCGCCACGTTTGCGGAGTCGGAGTCGGAATCAAAGTCCTCACAGAAGATTACTCAGAAAAGTATTTTACAAACACTATTTATCAAAACCATTTTCTTACAAAGTTAGTTTGAAGGAAATCCGACTTTAAGTTCAGAATCAACATTCAACTTAAATTCCCCGTAGACGCTAATGTTAATTTTTTTTCTGAACGGTTCAATATTGAACGAAAAATGGTTCAAATCAAAAAGCGAAATATGGAAATGTATGGGAGAGCTTCTCCGAGATCTTTCAAACAAAAAAAAGTTTATTCCATTCAGACGGTTCCCTCGAAAGTTATAAGGTGGGGAAAGGTTGCTTGAACGGTTCAATGTTGAACGAAAAAATGCTCAAATGGAAAATTTAAATAAGGTAATGAAGTATCCTTGCTGAGATCCTTCGAACAAAAAAAAGTTTGTTCAAATCGGATTGTTCACTCAAAAGTTAGCATCGCGGGACAGGTTGTTTGAACGGTTCAAAGTTGAACCAAAAACTGTCCAAATCGAAAAATCAAATATGGGAATGAGCTGTACTCGCCGAGATCTTTCGAACAAAAAAAAGTTTATTCCATTCGGACTGTTCACTCAAAAGTTATTAGGTGGGGAAAGGTTACTTGAATGGTTCAATGTTGAACCAAAAATGTTCAAATTGAAAATTTAAATACGGTAATAAAGTATCCTTGCCGAGATGCTTCGAAAAAAATAAAATTGTTTAAATCGGACTGTTCACTCAAAAGTTATTAGGGGTGACAGCTTGTTTGAACGGTTCAATGTTGAACGAAAAATTGTTCAAATCGAAAATGTAGATACGGGAATGAAGTATTCCTGATAAGATCTTTCGAACAAAAAAAAGTTTGTTCAAATCGGACTGTTCACTCAAAAGTTAGCATCGCGGGACCGGTTTTTTGAATGGTTCAACGTTGAACCAAAAATTGTTCAAATCGAAAAATCAAATATGGGAATGAGCTGTACTCGCCGAGATCTTTCCAACAAAAAAAAGTTTGTCCAAATCGGAATGTTCATTCGAAAGTTATTAGGGGGGGGGGGACAGACAGACCGACAGACCGACCGACACACACACAAATTCCCCATCTCAATACCCTACTTTCACATTTTTAATTTTTCGATATTCAATTTACCTTTTTATTTTTTTTACTTGGGGATATTTTTTGGACTTGGCGATATTTTTTGGACTTGGCGATATTTTTTTTACTTGGCGATATTTTTTGGACTTGGCGATATTTTTTAGATGCATTAAGTAACTTTTAATACTTTTTTCGTCTTTCTTTTGTTTTTAACGGGAAAGTAGGCTAAAAACGGGGTCGTGAAAAAAAAGAAAAAAATCACAAGAAATCATTCATACTTGCTTCAATCAAAAATTGATTCGAAGCAAAAATATTTTCTCGTGTGAAATGTATTGCTAATTTATTAATTGGTGTTTCATTTATGCCGCAAAATTTATTTTTACGGGATTTTTCAGAATTTTATTGCTTAACGGTTTTTTCTTGAATGCAATCATGCAATTCGACGCTGTTATTGGATCCATAAGTGTCATTTACTACTCAGTTACGGAAATTTATTTCTGCCTCAGTCAAACATTTTCAATGTTGGTATTTAAACTAATTTTAAGTTAGATCGATCGCGAAATGGGATGCGCATGAAAATGATGCTGCATGCTCATAGAAAAGTACAACGCATTTCAAAGTTCTAGATTTCTTTTTACAATTTGAAAAATAAGTTGATCCATATCAATAGCAATCATACATCTCAAAAGCATTCAAATTTCACACTTTGGTTCACAGTCATGGATTCTGAAGATTTAAAGGTTGTAACAAGAAGAAGTAAAGCTTCCGAAGAAGTGGAGGAAAATCCCATGACTTTACCTAAGGTTGAAAAAGAGACTGTGTCTACTAGAGGTCTCGGTCGCCAAATCATGAACGCCATCCGCAAACTTCAAGGACAGAAACGAGCTCACGGCCCCACTCTTGCCAGTATCATGTCATTCCTTAGCAACGAGAAAAGCGTGGATACAAAGCAGAAGGATGCAGAAATCAAGATGTACTTGAAGAGCGCATTAGATCATGGTCAACTGATCAGGGAAGCAGGGAAATATAAAGTGGCGGAAAGAGCGCAAAAGAAGCCAAGTGCAGGGCGCAAAAAAAGATCTGCTAAGAGTTCCCGCAAACAACGATCAAGAAAATTGGCGAAGCCCAATGCTACCAAAAGTACTGGAAAACCAAGAGCTAAGAGGAGCTAAAGTGAAAGCCAAACAAAAAAAAAAAAAAAAAAGCCAAAAGTAACGTTTTAGATTTAGAACTTTTACGTTTTGAAAAATTTATTGGCTCTTAAAAGCATTTTGTACCATTAAATTGTCTATGCAGCCGTAACAATTTATTTCGATACTAATTGTAAAATAAAAATAATAAATAAATGAAAACAACTATTCAAAACAAATTGACATAAATTTGTCTCTGTCATTAAAACTAACTGTGAAATAGTAAACCTTTTGGGAAGATTTTTTAATTAGGAATCTGGCTATCTTAATTCATTGGCGTCATTTTTTGGCACCAACACTTGCGTGAGGAATATTTTTCCTTTGCAAGGGCTTTTGCAAAGGCCACACGCTCCGGAAAACCCGAAGGAGTTACTCGAGGAAATCCTCCATGTGTGTATGGTGAATTCTGTTAAGATATTCCTTCGGATCTCTGGACTCCTCTCTATTGAGGTTTTCCTCAAGGCGGATCTTACTGCGTGGATGGGTAGAAGGTTTTCCCCAAGAGACTAGCCTTCGTATATGCTCGTAGCTTCTGGAGGAAATCCTCAAGGCCCGGAGGAGCGTGTGAAGTATTTTGAGGTTTTCCTCGAGGTATTCCTTTGAGGTTTTTCTCAAGAAAAGCCTTCGGGTTCTCCGGAGCGTGTGAGGGGCCCCTATTCGTACAAAGCTGTACACGCAAGTCTGTGTGTGCGTAAGTTCAACCCAGAAATTAGTTTGTTCACTTCATAATAACTGTTATTATTTATTGTTACCGTAAAGACTACGTAGTAATTACATTTCAACTGTAGCATTAATTAAAACTGAATCCAATGTCAGCATCTAAATTAACTAACCAACAATACATGTAAAAAATTATATCAATTATCACGGTCATCTCTTGTTCTTAAGATTTAATTCTTAAGACTGTTGCCATTCATAAAATCAATACGTTACATAAAAAGAGCTTGGGCCCCACTAGAGCCGCTATATAGACAGGCCGACGCATCAAGCTTAAGTTTCACCACTTTGGATCCAACTTATTTATTTTTACTTCCATTTTTCACTGTTGCAGAGCAGGGTTACAAGAGCAAAGTTTTGGGACATCGCCAAGCTTTGTTAAATTCATGTGAAAAGTTACCAAAACGTGATAACTCGCCAGAAAAGACAACCACTCAAACACGAACTGGATCCAAAGAGGTCAAACTTAATCTTGATGTGTCGGCTCATTTATTTAGGGGCCTTAGACCCCACTAGAGCCGCAATATAGACTTTTGCCTTTCATAAAATCAATACGTTACATAAAAAGAGCTTGGGCCCCACTAGAGCCGCTTTATAGACAGGCCGACGCATCAAGCTTAAGTTTCACCACTTTGGATCCAACTCATTCACTTTAACTTTCATTTTTCACAGTTGCGGCTCTAAGGTTACCAAAGTAAAGTTTCGGGACATTGCCAAGCTTTGTTAAATTCACGTGAAAAGTTACCGAAAAGCAATAACTCGCCAGAAAAAACAACCCTCAAACACGCGCTGGATCTAAAGTGGTCAAACTTAATCTTGATGCGTCGGCTATTCTATATAGGGACCTTAGGCCTCACTACATACAACACCTCCTAAATACTAATGTTAGTATTTAGGCGGCATTGCTCGCATTGCTTCAAGATTCCGGAGTTGCCACATAACGCATCTCGGACGGTCATGGTCAGAGAAAGTAACTTTAAGAAATAGTATTTAATAAATATTCAAGAATAAATTAATATCTGTTTTGAATATATAGTAATGACGAATTTAAATTAAAGAAAAACATACCTCAGAAGAGAATCGGTGAACATTGCATAAAACATGATTTTGTCTGAAAAAAAAAATTAAAATTGCGTAAAGGCATTCACATGTAGTAATAGTATTGGTGATTCAGTATTAGGTTTTGCAAATGAAATGTTTGCAAATTTTAAATTCGTGTATTGAGTATGGCAATTGGTTTCTATTTTGAAGTCTAAAATGGTTTGAAATGCAAACAGAAAATGATTGTGGGAAATTTTGATACCATTCAAAGCAACTTAACTTTTATGGCATATTTTTTTTGGTACGTATAAAAAAAAACTATTACAGTACTTTTTTTCAAATAATTACCCCTACTAAACGACCAATAATAACTTATGAAGACTTTTTATATCAAAAGAAACTTTGCTCAGAAATTAATTTTTTTCTGCATTTAAAAATAACGTTTTTGATTATTATTATTATTTTTTTTTAATTAAAGCAACATCTGAAAAAAATCCAATAGCATATGGTACACATGCAAAAAGTACTTCATTACAAAAATTATTAACATTTGTTTGCATTCGTGTTAGAGGCTTATGAGGATTAGGCGTCAGAATATATTTTCCGAATTAGAAAATAAATCAAATCAAGCTTTTTTCTGTTTCTCTCTAATTCGCCGAAATTGGATATAAAAACGTTGCACCTAATACCATTTAAAAGAGCTTCGGCATGTCATTTTATGGGATGATAAAATGTTACGCACATTGAAACATAAAGTGACCTTAAAATAAAAACGACATTTGAGTGGAAATAAAGAAAAAAACTTAGTTATTATGAGTTAGAATAAGAGACTCACTACTGCGAAATTAATAGTGTAAAAGTGGTTTTACAGCATTAGAATCGGATTCAGGTTTCGCATGAAGTTTAATTGGGCACTTCTGCAACGTAGTATTGTTGCATAATGTTTCCCCTTGTTGTAATCTTCAGGTCGCCAAATAATTTCACGAATTAATTTGGCGATCTAAGACCTATACCATGATATCAGCTATGATGTCGCCTAGCTAAGCGAAGCGCGAACAATAACAGTTTGTAATTTTCTACTTCGGGGACCGAAAAATGGTGAATGAGATATGTCATAAATTGGAGATACTTGCAATATATTGACAAGTATTTTGGGTACTTGCGCATTTCCTCGACAGCAGCTACAGATTTGGTTGTTTATTCGGGGTTACTTTTGACGATTTTGACAAATGTGTGCACGTGCGAACAACAACCACCAAAAACCCCTGCTAAATATGATTTAACCGCCAAATCTGTAGCTGTGGCGAAGTTAATACGTAAGTTCCTTATTTTGTTAAATATAGGCGATGAAATACCAAAGTGGTGACAAATTTTCCCTGAAAAGTTTCATATTGGTAAAATGAGAATCTCGCTAAATGTCATCGACATCGACGAACTAAATCCGAATTCCGCATTTCTTTTCAACGCCAAATTTGTTGTCAAGCAACCGATCTGTTGGCAAACGATCGACGTCAAAAGAACTTGCCGATAAAATGTAAAATGGACAGTAGTTTATGACATTACTCAAATTTTCATTGACATTTTCTCTGTTCGGAAACGAAAAATACCTAACTCTCACATTTTTCTAGTTATAATAAAACCTCATTATCATAGCAGTAATATAGCTCGGTTGCTTGATGATTGATTCCAAGTGATTGCAAAATGCAAAGTTTACTCGGTAGTTTTGCGTTATCGTTACGTCCCTTGGTTCATTTTAAATCATGGCAATCATTTTGTTTTCACCACTTCTGCAAACTAGCAATTTTATAGTTGGCGACATTCAGTAACCCTGTGGCAACGATAGTAAACATGCATAAAAAGATTATAGCTTTTAGATAAAATTAACAACTCAAGTTAAGGCGCTACTGCCTGGGCAACAGTCAAGGAAAGAAATGAAGAATCAGAAAATAAAACTGATTCACAATAACATAGTTAAACAGCAGCAAGAGCATAATGGTTCATTTCGACCCACAGAATACAATTTCTCTCTTAAAGCAAATTATTGGTAGTTCTCTGCTAGCCCAAACTTGCGACCCGTCTGCAATGAATTAATAGTTCTTCCTCTTTTTTTCTTTTCAGACAGATATTTGCAGAAATATTGAACAATGTCGAGAGAAAATTTGATGGCAAGGAGATCTGCTTCCACCAGCAGCTTTGGTCCGCGGCAGGGCTGGGGTCCTCCCCCTCCACCCCCACTTCCTGGGGGTCCGCCCCCGCATCCCGCCAACTCTGCTGAACAGGAGGACAGGCGCGGGAGTCTGCCCCTGGCGCAGCTGAAGGAGGAGGAAGAGCAGTTCTTTCAAGAAGTGGAAAGTGGAGATGTGCGCAGAGTAGAGAGATTCCTAAACGTAAGTTTGAGTAACAGTAGAAATAATCGCAGTCTAGAAAGGTGTAACAGCTGTATTTTGAAATTAAAAAGGTTTATTTCTATAACAATGATTAATCTACAAATTTTGAGAATTATATATTCCCAATGTAAGTGTACATAAAAAAAGTAATCTAATTTCATTCCACTGCGCGGGATTTAGTAGTCTCACAACGAAACTTTTTTTACAGAGAGGTGGGAGGATTGGTTCATAAACAGCTTTTATATGCATATGCAAGTGCATGTATATACAAGCTTTGGTTGGTATAGCAATACTCAAAACTATAGTCTCTGGAAGCAGGGCACAGACATAGGCCAGACATATGCCAGACATAGGCCAGACATAGGTTCTGGCAGGCTTAAACACTGAAAAATTGTCTTCTATTATCTCATTTGAAGCTTTGATCTTTTTTTTTATCTCAAAGGAGCACCGAAATTTAAACATCAACTGCATCAATTACAAAGGCCAGAACGCTCTGCAAATTGCTATAAAGAAAGAAAACGAAGATATGGTGAAATTTTTATTTCGTCGGCCAGAACTGGAAGTTAGTGATGCTGCTTTGTATGCCATCACGACAGGGAACGTCGATTTAACTGCCATCATCTTGGACTACATCAAGTAAGAATAAAGAGAAGTCAACTTTAAATTTACTCTTTTTCAGAACACACGAACACACACAAACATCTTCCTGTTACTTATGCTACAATTACCGCTGCTTAAATTACGTATATTCAAATATGACAATTTGGATTGATGTAATGTATTTGAAACGTTTCTTGTAACGAGCTATGAAATAACTTAAAATCTTTAGATCTTTAAACTAGAATTTTACAAATAACGCCCTGGGTACAAAACAACAACTGACTTAATTTGTGTGAGACGCCGAGCGCATTGTTTCAAGCTACAGAAGTTGGTTAAATCTATTAGAAACCAATGATGAAAGTCAATTATGCTCGATTGGCTTAATTTAGTTCTTTCTGGTAGACGAGATAAAAAAAAAGAGAAATAAATGAATGATCTGGGGTCGAATTACCGATTCACACAATTGACTTTTTACGGATATGACTGAAAGAATCATTACACTAAAACATGTTCAAAATCTTCATTCTTCAATTATAGAAGTTCGAGTCCCGAGACCGAGATGCTGGGATGCCAGGACAGTCCCAATTATTCCCCAGACATCACTCCTCTGATCCTCGCTGCTCAGTGCGGGGATTACAAGATTGTGCGAATGCTTCTGGAAAGAGGACACCTCATTGAAAAACCTCATTTACCAAGCTGTAAGTAAATGATTATTACTTCGTTAATTCCAGTTTTCTGTCAAGTTTTATCGTTTGATGTTATTACTAGAAAGTTAATGTTTTTGCATAACTTATATTTTTTCGTGTTCGTATTTGGCCTATTGTCAGCAAAGATAACTAGAATAGATTTTGTAGTTGCTTTTAGGCTAAGACTTGAATTATCTGCTTCTTCTTTTTTTTTTTTTTACTTTGTTGTAATATGTTAAAGAAGGAGTACGAGAACTTCAGCTAAAATTTTCGCTTAGTTAAAATTGCTAAACTCAGAATTATTTCACATTGAAACCAATTTTTTGCTATCTTGGGTGATCTTGATGACAAACACAAGTTTCTTGCTAGAATTGCTTTGATATTATTGCCTCAAAAACTAATTTTAAGCTACTTTTGTCCAAATTATGGTGAGTGGCTCACATTCATAAATTTTACTAGAAATTATTTCAAAGTTATATTAGGTGGTATTTAGAAGAAGTTGAGGATTAGGTGCTCTCTCTCGAAAATTAAAGAAATTAAAGGCGGAAAAAGGCAATTTTAGGATTTCCCTGGTTTTGTCAAGCGGGTTTGTCTTACTGCTTCTGGGAGGGGCTCAAGCCCCTTAGCTCTCCCTGTGGGTGCGCCACTGACTGAGAGTCTTTCAAGATTACTATTTTAAGAAAGAAAATGAGTCAAAATTAAGAAAAGTAATTCACCCTATGTTTTCGACTGTACTCTTCCAGAAACAAAACATACTTTTGAAATGGGAAGCAACCCAAAATCCGTTTGAAATGCATTCGTCTAATTTTAATACATATTTTACTCTGGTACAAAATCTAGGCCTTTGTCCAACATGCAAGATAATGATCGAACAGATGGGATCAGCCCTTTCCAGGATGCGCTTGAACGCTTACAAAGCCATCAGCAACCCGGCATACATCTGCCAGATCTCGGACGATCCCATTTTTTATGGATTCGGACTGGACAGGGAGCTCAAACAGTGTGGATTCTTGGACAAGGAATTTAGGGTGCGTTCACATTTTACGATTTTTTAAAAATTACTTGGAGATTGTGTAATTCCTCTCTGATAAATTATAATACACACACCACATGCATACATACATACAACATACATATATGCATACATACATACATACATAGTACAAAAAGAAAACCATTGGCTTTTATTTATTTACTTATTTGTTTATTTATTTGTTTTTTATATTTTTTTTTCGCTTTTATTTCGTTTTGAAAGGCAGAAAAGGGATCTTTCGACTTTTTGTTTTCTCTCGCAATTTCACTCCCCTTCCACTTTCTTTTGATTTATTTTAGATACATATTTGATCACTTATTCCAATCTTATTCATTGTTTTCAATTTTCGGCCATTTTTATTTTGGTTAATTTTTTTTTGCCATAATTAAAGTCATGTCCTTTTGCACAGCATTCCTTAGGCTCATAGAAAACTGCGATTTAAAAAAAGTCCATTTTGCCTTTTTTTTTTTGCTGAGCATTCACGATTTCTTATTGCTTTCATTTTACCAACTACTTAAATTCTGTCTCAAATCACTTAAATGACTTCACCGTTGATAAATACGAGTCACGTGATTCACTAGCTTTTTTAAAATTCATTTGAATAACTAATGCAAGAAAAAAAAGAAAAAAAATCCCCCCTCCCCTCCGATTTGATTACGGAAATTCAACCCTACATTTGGATTTTAAAATTTAAAACTCTGTCAAAAACTTCAAATACTTCTTAAACGTAAGCCATTTTTAAAGCGTTGATACATGATTTTATGCCATTTAGCTATCAAAATATTAAAGTTTACTTAGCTTTTGTCGTATGTCTGTGCATCCATAAGCTCAAAATTTTTTTTGCATTGAAAAAGGTGTTCCGTGTAACGCTGAAACAAGTGTCTGCAGTATCCCTGCTTATTTGTGCCCCCTTAACGTTGTAATTTTCTCCACATCCAAATATTGTTAAAGATTAAAATTTTGCAAAACTTCGATGTATTAGTTCATCCAAGTTTTAAGAAAATATCGATTTGCTCTGTTCTGCATGAACTTAAAGAGTATCAAATAATAAATTTACAGAATATTAAAAATAATAATTATTTTTTCGTCTCATACTTTTTTGACAGGTAGAATATGAAGAGTTAGCGGCGGAAGTTCGAAACTTCACGGTAACTATGCTAGCAATGTGTCGTGATATATCTGAAATTGAAATTCTGCTGAAATTAGACTGGGGATACGAAGGGTCTCTCGAAAAAATTCCTTTCCCGAGATTGCAACTCGCTCTTGATTATTATCAAAAAGAGGTAAGAATTTCTCCTACATACTATAGCTGAGTATGAAGTACGTTGTTTGTTAATAAAGTGACATGTTTATTTTGTGAACTTTATATACTTTATTGGACCTTTGTTTTTCTTTTTTTACTTAGGTGGCGGAATATTTTAATGGAATTTTCCATGCATTTGATAGCTTGTTTTCATTTACTCAATTGGAATAATTTTCAATGATTTAGTTTTACTATTTAACGAATAGTTTTTTTAAGATATTAAGAAATAATATTTTCAATTTTATATGGGTGTGAATGCTGCTGTGTCCTGTTAGCATATTTTCGAAGCTACTGGGCCCTCCACACACAACGGAAAATCCGGATTTTCATCTATTGGCCTTGAGGTGGACCTCAAAACAAAAGGGTCTCTATACGCTACAAAAAACTTAAAGGTGTGCCTTGAGACCAACCTGATAAAGTTTAATAATCGTTATCCTTTCAAATCTGACTGAATTGCCTTGAGGCCAACCTCCTACCCATCCACATGGTACGATCGATCTTGAGGCACAATGCAGAGCCAAATAGAATGAAATTTTGAGTGGAAAATTACGGCCTCAAGGATGGAGATCCCCGAATATACTTCAACTGAATTCTCCATCTCTATGCACTCATTGAGGTTTGCTCAAGGCCCAGGGTTTAGAGGCACACCTTCTGGTTTTCCACTGCGTGGGGGGAAAGCCCATTATACATGAGCTGTATAATGGAATATTGCTGAAACATTAATATTTCAAATGAAATAAATAATGTTATATTCTTGCAGTTTGTGGCTCACTCAATGGTACAAACCATTCTGACATCTTATTGGCTCGGAGAGTTTAGGTCTTGGCCACGATTGTCGCTGACGGAGAAAAGCTTGAGGGTCCTTGTGAGGGTGATATTCATGCCTTTCATCTGCATCGCTTTGCTCTTCATCCCCCAGATAAAGATCTTGAGGAAATGGAGGGCACCTCTGAACCGGTACCTGATGTGGCTGGCTTCTTACATTTTTTTCGTCTTTTGCGTGTATTGGTTAAATTACTTAGACACCGGGAAAGCTGCCAGAGGTCCACCACGTACAGGTAATAAAGAAACATTTTTGTTTGTGTTTCATAATGGTGATAGATATTGAGTTTAAGATAACCCAGACATAAGCAATGAGTCTCCACCCGTAAGCCAATACTAACGCAGAACTATATGCGATATACTGACAGACTGGTTATGACATCCAGATTGCAATTTCGTCCATATCATGAACTCATCAAGGTTCAATAACCAATGACCATGGAGGCAGTCAAATAGCCATGGAGGCAGATGTCTTCAAGTAATAAGTAGTAAGTTACCACCAATTAACTATTACCCAAGTTTTTACAGTCATTTCCGAGTTGAACCGCACCATTGTTTACCGATTCTCGCTGGTGCACAAAAAGAATTTCAACTAGCAGTTTATTGGGTAAGCCTAGCTGCATTGAGAAGACTTCTTCCATAACAAGGACGAAAGTGTATTCTCTGGATGTCATAACAAGGCTGTTGCACGTAAAACTCAGACATAAATATTGAGTTTATCATCTGAGCCTCTTATTTATTTTTCATTTATTCCCCTCTATGAAATATTTTTATATTCTCTCAAATTACTGAGAAGATATAGGGGAGACCGGGGCAAGATGACGAGCCGGGCAAGATGACGAATTTCGTATTTTTTTCATTTCCCGCTAGGTAGCAGCCTCAACTGATCATTAGAGATTCTTCTATCTATTCTTTGTTCAGCAATAGTATAAAGTCGCTAAAATCACCATTTGCAAGACAGTTCTGAAGTTGTTCTGGTTTACCGCTACCGCGATCTAACTTTTATCCATGTGCAAATAAGCTCTGATGCAAATACAGGTAAGATTTATTGCTTCTCATTAGTATTAATGTGTACCTTAGTTTAAATTCTACCTATTTATATGAATAAACACCAAATAAACGCATTTTGTTATGGAAATAAATACGAATTCTTCAAAAATGGCAGTCTGGGGCAAGATGACGAAACGAAACACGGGGCAAGATGACGAACTTGTCATCTTGCCCCATGTTTCGGAATTTATGAAACTAACTATGTTGCCCCTTCTATTAAGTTCTTCAAATGCTTATTTATAGTTATACTAATATGTATACTGATGAATATAATAATATATTATACTAAGTCCCTCATTCCCCCCCCCCCTTTTTCGAAGAGCAAGCTAATTGTTTGTTAATGATACATATAATGACATTTCAGATATGGTTCGACATTACAAGAAGAAATCCTCAAGAGGAGAATGGAGCAAAGATTCTATGGTGTCAGCTCTTGAAAAAGTTAAAGAAGGACGTATAAGCTGCCTGGCTGCCGCAAAAGGCGTTTAACGTACCTGAAGGTCTGTCCACTGTGCCTAATAAGCTACCTATAGTAATCAGTCCTACAGGATCCAGAAGAGTTTCGCAGATTGTTTCAGCAAAAAGAGGAAGGAATGTAACAATAATTTGTTGCATAAGCGCCACTGGCTTTTACCTGCCACCTTTTCTGATTTTTTCCAGAAAACGAATGCGTCCTGAACTTATCGAGAAAGCCCCACCAGGAACTGTAGATCACTGTAGTGATAATGGCTGGAGCAATGAGGATACTTTTTTTCTCTTTTATGCAGCACTTTTATCAACACGTAAAATCACACAAAGAATCTCCTGTTCTGTTGATCATTGATAATCATAAATCCCACATAACTTTGCAGACTATATTATATTGCAGAGAAAAATTCATTATCATGGTTGGGTTGCCTCCCCATACATCACATCGTCTCCAAACTCTTGATGTGGCATTTTTCGGCCCATTGAAAAATTATTATAGTCAAGCATGTGACAACTATATGGTCACTCATCCAGTGCAGACCATCACAGATAAAAATGTTGGTGAACTTTTGAGCATAGCTTACTTTAAAGCCGCAACAATTGCAAATGCAGTTCAAGGTTTTCAAGAATGTGGGATAGAGCCGCATAATTCTCTTGTATTCAGCGATCGTGATTTCACTGCTTCAAAAACAGCTGATCTTGATGCTGTTGAAGAGGGAAGTGAAAACTGCTTCAAAAACAACTGATCTTGATACTGTTAAAGAGGGAAGTGAAAATAATAGGGCCAACCCCCAGACCCTGTTAGTAAAAAAAGAACACATAAGACATCCAGTAGATACAGACTTGATGACAAATTCTGATTCCAGTGCAGAAAAGAAGCTTTTAAGTGTTTTTGATTTAAAGCCATTGCCAAAAGCACTACAATGTGGCGAAAAAAGGAAAAACAAAAAAATGAGTTCAAGTATCCTTACGAGCTCACCCGTCAAAGAACTGCTAGACGAAAGAGAAAAAGGATTGTCTAAAAAAACAGAGGACAGAAGAACGTGAAGCAAAAAAAGGAGTAAGAAAACTCAAACTTTGTTCCCTTAGCCCGAAGTCAGAAAAAATCAGATCAAGCAACCCAGTGGCATGAACTTCAAAAGATGATGTAATAAGATTTCCTGCTTGTAAAGAGGAATATTGTGATCCTCCAACAGAAGAATGATCCAGTGCTGTAAACGCCAAGAGTGGTGGCATGAGGACTGTTCCAATTATGAAAATGGCATTTTTATCTGCGACTATTGTTAGCTGCACTACTAAACCCTTGTATATATACATTACTTTACAATGCTTAATTTAATGCTTTCTAAAATGTAGAAACACATTTATCATTTGTTAAACCATGTAACGTATTTAAAAGGTAAAAATTTCACACCTTTTATAGAGTCGTCATCTTGCCCCAAGGCGAAAGTCATCTTGCCCCGGTACTGGGGCAAGATGACGAATTGTTAAGGTTATGAAAACATAAGAAAATCATACTTTTTTTTAATTTCAAAAAATAATTGGTAATATATTTTAGGCTACAAAGGACTAGTCTAACGCCTCATATAAAAATAATTTTACCATCTTCAAAAATGAGTGAATAATAAGCAACGATTCTTAGCATCGTCATCTTGCCCCGGTCTCCCCTACAGTGGAGTCTTGATAGTTCGAAGTCCCAAAGGACCGGCAAAAAGCTTCTAGTTATTGGTTATTCGAGTTATTTATAAAGAAGCATTTACATCATTGATTAAAAATAAGAACTTGTTGAAAATGTATTTTCGGCAAAAAACAGAAATAAAAATTTACATTGCGTTCTCCGGTTCCCCTAATATACGTTAACATATAAAGCAAGTAGAACACTATGTTATTTAAAACATATATATTCAATATTCACGTAAAGATCGGGTAAAAATTAGGGCTGCATCACTCAACTCTATTGATTTATTTTTTGGATCAATAAATTTTCTTTCTAATCTAAAATATATTACAGCTTTATTTCCCTTTTTTATTTTTCATTTTTGATCTTACAAAAATATACTCAACTGGTTTAGCAAGTGTCCGTGGCATAAACCCCGTTTTTCTCCTCTAATAACGGTTGTCATATTTTTTCCTATACAAGCGTTGACTCTTTTCAAACGATTTACTATCAAAAAATTTCAATAAAATGTTGAATGTAAAAGTGATTTCATTTACTTGAAGTACGTTCAACTTTTATCGAATTAAAAAAAATATCCATTTCATATACCAGTAGGAAAGGTTTACCGTAATGAAAATTTTTATCAGCGTTTCTTCTCACTGTTTTTAGGTTTTGAAGGAATAATTGTCATATACGTGCTAGGATTCATATGGTCGACTATCCGTCAGTTTTGGATTCAAGGAAGGAAAAGATTTTTTCGAATTCCGTGGAATTGGTAATTGACGCATTGATAAACAGTTTTAAATGGAACTCTATGATTAATTCTCATTCTGTCTCATTGTAAATGAAGAGCTTAAAGTTAGACTGAAATGGAAACGTGACTAAAATATGGAAACGTGATTGTACAGTTGATGCAGTAATGCAATAAGTTTTTCCAATGGGAGAAAAGAAATAAAGCAAAAATATCCAGCATCCAGCCACATGCAATCGTTTGAATTTTGACGTCTTAAATTCAAATGATGCATTTCTCTATCACGCGATAGGACCCTACTCGTTGGACTTCTTGTTCCAAAAAATGGAATAGAATGGAAATGTGCAAAAATTCACACCCGTCATATTAAGGCTGGCGATCTTCTAGATTAGGTAATACGAGCCATGTAGCCATATTATGGCCAATTTGCACACGTACTCTTATAGAGCTTATATATACAGCGTATATCGTTATAATATTTTTATTTCATCTTAAATAATGGAAATTAGTAACTAAATTTTGTGAAGTTAAAAATGCAAGACAGCGTGTCCAAAAGTACAAATAAAATGTTTAAAAAGAGTTAGAAAACTCCAGCAAATAGCTATTTCGGGGGTATTATAAATGACGCCCCATCATCAGTGCAAAAAGATGATGGTTCACTGACCACAGTCAAGTGAACGGTCATTTGCACTGATGATGGGGCTTCATTTATAATAGCCCTGAAATAGCTATTTGCTAGAGTTTTCTAACTCTTTTTAAACATTTTATTTGTACTTTTGGACACGTTGTCTTGCATTTTTAACTTCATTAATTGTACCAAGTTTTCGACTGCTTTTCTTACAAATTCTAAATTTTGTATTTAGATAAAATTTTGCTATTTTAAGTCCATCTATTTTCCTGAATAAGCAAGACTTTACAAAAAAAAAAAAAAAAAAAAAAAATGCTTCAGTTAAGTTTTAAATGAGGCTGTAAAGTACATGGGAAACAAAAGGAATGATATTTTTAGAACTATTTATTGTCCAATTTTCTAGTTTATTTGTCACAACAGGATGTAATGTTTTTTTTACATTTTAATGAAGACTTCATTCTAAAAGTATCTGTAGATAAATTTATTAGTGCAATATCTTTAACAACATTGATGCTATATTAGGTATGACATGTCGATGGAAATTCTCTTTTTCATGTGCTTTGTATTGTGGCTTCAATCTTCCGTTGATGCAAAACGGGACATTGTTCACCGAAGAAAGAACATTGAAAAGAAATTTTGGCCGCAGAACGATGCAACGCTTTTGCACGAAGGTTTTTTCGCCGTAGCTACCATCCTGTCTTTTGGAAAGTTAGCTTACTACTGTCTTCAGAGCTCAAGGCTCGGACCACTGCAGGTAAAATATTCAGGATATATTTAATAATAAGCTAATAAATACTTCCTATATATATAAAGTACTTATTAGCTTATTTTGAAACCAAATAGCAGTATTATATAATGCGAAGTGTGTGCTAAGGGGAATATGTTTTTTGTAAGGAATTCTTGCACAAAAGTTCTTTTGTATCAGTTTCTTCAGTTATCTGCCTACCAATACCGGGCCACTGAAGAATAATGTCCGTAGGTTGAGAACCGCTGATTTATAATTTTTCCGTCAAAGAAATGTCTTTTCATTTGAAGAAAACTAATAAGTTACTTTCGAAAAATATAATGAATCAAGTAAATATCAAATAATTTGAAGATTTTCATTAAATAATGCAACGCTGTCGATTGTTTTTATAAGATAATTAAAAAAAACATGCAAGACTTTAGCTTTATTATTATTATTTTTATAAATACATTAGATATTTTACAGCTAAATTATGCTGTAGAAACTAAAGCTTCAGTCAATTGAATGACGGAAATTTCCCATGATAACATTTTTTTGGTTGATTTCAAGCAAATTTTTTTTTGTTCAGCTTAAAGAAATTCCAATTTTATAACTGAGCAGACTTCAAAGTAACACGCTTTTGATATCATTTTTTAAGTTATATGTTTTGCAATAACAAAGTTGTTGAAGTATAAAGATTTTGTGCTCCACAAACGAACTGAGTGGTTATTGATTAGGTTTGGAAAAAGTACATAAAAATCAGGGAAGTTCATTGACAGGTCAGTAAAAGTTGTTAAAAAATCTAGAATGAAAGAGAATTTTCTCACGAAGTTTTGTTTTACGTTGAGAAAAGATGTATAATTTACGTTTATAACAACTAGGTTTCCATGGGTAAAATGGCTATTCAGATCAGCTACTTCCTCATCGTATGTTTTCTGATCATTACGAGCTTCGCTGTACCGATGGCCAGGATGTATGCTTACTACTCCTCACCCTTCAGCTCGTAAGTACAAAATATATTTGTATATATTTCTAAGTAGATGTATTGTTTCTATAGCAACTTTCATAACTGTTCGTTTTCTCTAAATAATTTTTTCTATATCTATACTGTATACTAAAATATTTATTTTTAGTAACTCTGAAAACTTAATGATATTAATTGTGAGTATCGCATTTGTCGGAGATTGTACATTCATGTGCCTTACAAAATTGCTTCACTGTTGGTTAGCTGCAAGCAAGCCGCCAGTGTAAGATCAGTGAATTGAATTAATATGTTGTAAGGAATGATGGTTTGAATATGACAAACTGAAGATAGCATTCTGCCGTAAGAAGTTACCGAAGTTTTTGACAAATTGCAGACTTCGTCGAACCTTTAGAAGCGGCATTGCAACTCGTTTCCTTAAAAAAAAACTGCATTGCTTATAGCAACTAAATAAAAAAGAAGTATTTACTGCGGAGTAATTTCGAATGGTCTACTTTCTAAAATCTCAATTCTGTTTATTCATTCCAAAACAAATGCTGTGAGCAATACTAAGTCTGATATACAATTCAACCGCGACGAGATGGCCGGTGTCAATCAAATGAGAAAACGAGTCTATTCCTTAAAATAGATAGAATTTCTACCCATTCAAATTCCCCCATCAATTGTGAATCCCATTCCACAATTTTCATCTGCGTATCACCCCTTCCTAAAAACGAACAATCCTGAAAAAAGGAGGAGTCATAGGCCATCTTTGCGAAGTTGAATTATAATAACACGAAAGGTTTTTTTTTTTTTTTTTTGCAAAGAAAATACGGCTCTCCGTGATTTGGCACCTACAATCTATTTACAGTCGACGCTCGATATAACGACCGTCTCCGTCCTACAGAAATCGGTCTTTATAACGAGTGGTCGCTATAAGAGGTAGAACATAGAGTATATTGGGATACAGTTGGGGGTTTTCTCACGGGTCGTTATCGTTATATTAGGATGGTCTTTATAACGTGTGGTCGTTGTAACGAGCGTCGACTATATTAGCTTATAGTCTGGCTCTGAAACTTGACTTCCGATTGGATGAAACTTAAACGAGTTCAATTTCAAATAGCTGGGTTGAGGAAAGAGCGGCTACCTTTCTTTTTTCAAACTACAACTTTTGCTTTGTCGATAAGAAGTAATAGTGTTGCACGTGAATGCGTTTGAGAAGTCTCCTAGAAATCGAACTTTGGAGATAGTATGAACGGATAGGTTTAGTTGTTAATAAAGTCTAAAAGCCTTTTATCCCATATTAAATTTTCCATCTTAAAGTTTTTTTTTTTTGAAATAAATTGATTTACGGTAACTAACGATTGATAGAAATAAACATGCATCCAAGTCTTGTTGTCATACTTTGCGAACGTAGCTTCTTTTGTGTGAAGGCAAATTAGTTTACGTACCATATATTTTGAGGCAATGAGAGGTCAATTTCATATTGTAATTCGATGCTCATCAAGTCAGTAATAATAATAATAATAATAATAATAACTTGAGTAACTTTTCTTTTTAAACATCAATACTGCAACATCCTACAAGAAACATTGATTGTATACCATACATAAAAAGAGCAAACTTAAAACTTGAAAACTGATTTCCTCAAAATGTATTATTTGTCCTGCTTCTCCCCTATAAAACTCTTAATTTGTAGAAATAAACCCTACCATTGAAATCGATTAGTTTTTCAGTGACAGATTAAAACTTTTTTCCCCTTTAAACAACATTAAGATTTTATTTTTAAACTTTTCTAGCTTTTCTGATGCTTTTGCAACTTTCTTCTGGGCAATGTTTTGCATGTCTTCCGTTGATGCACCAGACATCGTCCCATCGAACTTGGCGAACGACAAAAATGGTCCAGTCATAAACTCGCATGTTTTCACCGAAGGTGTGGGCAGGACACTGTACGCCACTTTCCACCTTGTAATGGTCATAGCGCTCATCAACACGCTGATTGCAATTCTGTCGAACACATTCCAGACTGTTGTGGTACGTAAAGTGTTCATTCTAGATGCAGTTTGGAAGAACTTTTACCAATTCGTTTATTTCTAGCGCAGGTTGACAAAAAATAGGCTTCTTTGAAGGAATTTCATATTTATACCGGTGCGGCAGAAATAACTCCCAGATTTGCCATCGTAGTTTCTCTAGCACTAATAGTAAGACCTTAGTAATTGTAAAGTATTGTAAATTAAAATAAAGAAATTCATGACAAGGTAATATGTACAATTCAGTTATGTGTTTAGAACATAATGTGTGGATACATATCCTCGCTTTAGAGCAACAGTAAGCCAAATTATCCGAGAAATACCAGTGAGGGGAACTGCTGTTCTGTGGTGACGATATTGACTATTACATATTTATTATTGAATATAATGGGGCATTACAGTTCATAGTTTGAATAATGTATGGAAATTGGCATATTAAACATACATTATATAGATTATATTGAAGAAGTATTATATGTTAAAAAGGAGAGACAAAAAATCTAAACAAAAGTTGAAGAAATGAAAATTAAAATGTAGTTAAAAGAGACAAAAATGAATATTTTAAAATACTCATTGAATATTTGCTTTTAAATTTTTTTTGAAACCATTGTATTCGTAAGAAGCGTTATACAGATCAATAACATCCGTTCATTAGCCTGCATTTGATTTCGAGACCTTGAGGGTGCCTCGTGCTTTAATCCCCTATGCCACTCACTTATTATTAGACCATTTTTTTTAAAGCGTCTTTGCTGGCTTTAAAAAATGGCCAAAAAATAAATCAGTGCATGGTTTTTTTTGACTTCGTATTGGCGAATTTCAATAACAAATGTTTTAAATCGAAAGAAAAGAAGTTATAAAAGGTAGAATTTTATTACTGACATTTATTTTCATCAAACGTACGCTAGTATGTTGAATTTCAGGTAAATATGTTACGAAATATTGATTTTGAACAGTACATTTAAAAATGAGTTTTTGACTAGGTGAGTAAAAATGGGTATTCGTTAACAATTTATAATAATGAGCATGTTTGTTTTCGTACTACTTGATGTTTACTTTCATAGGACAATGCCGATGTTGAGTTTAAGTTTGCCCGAACTAAGCTGTGGATGCACTTTTTCCATGATTCGACCATTATTCCCAGTCCGTTCAATCTAATACCTTCTCTTTCCTTATTGAATTCTTGCTTCACATATTTCAAGGCAATGGCGAATGCTGCTCCTGGTGCTAAAGCAAAATTTTCGTTTAACGTAAGTATCTACTGCAATAAAATTACATTATATCTTTGTATGTATTTAAAAGAGTTTCCCTTAAAAAGAAAAAAAAAGAAACAGTGATATTCCGGAGGTGTCGACAGAAGTGAAAACTTAAACAATTACGAGTGACTTTTTTGAATAGTCGGTGGTTTTTTCTCCCAGCTCAAAAAATACCAACCTGCATAAGTATCTATGTACGTACATACAAAATATGTGTACATGCTTATATACAAAGGTAACGGTAGCAGTGTCACGAGTTCAATTGTTTTTCGCACCTCAAAAAATGCCCAAAGCCCCTCAAGACTTTTTCACTTCAAAAATTACAAGCATGAAACTCGAAGAGTGCAAATGTAAGGCTCCGAATAATACGATTATTTAAAACCCCTTTTTAAAATCTTCCATGTTTTAAAAAGTGGTTTTAAAGTAATCGGTTAACTTTCCTTTGTACTACGGTTCGTTATTTAAAAGCTGTCCAAAAATGATGACACACTTTGAGAAGGGGCGTATGAAATTGTGAGTTTGTGACAAGGGGAGGGAGGGATTAACAAGACGTGTGACACGACGCATTTTTTTACAAGAGTATGTTTCTGAAAAAAGGCGTGACATGGGACAAAGGGGCGAGGTATGGTGAAGTACGACACTTTGTGACTTTGGTTGAGGGGGGGGGGCAGCCCCTTAATTCAGCATAGTTTTTTTTAAGCAAAAATTCCGAAGAAAACCTCATTAGTCGTTTAGTCGACAAGGAATAGTGAGAAGAACAAATTATTTTCAGTTGATGCATTCATTAATTAAACATGACAGACTAAAAAAGCCTAGTTGTTAAGCATGAAAAAAAAATTTTTTACTGAAAATTTTTTATTCATAAATATATATCCTCCTTTTGAATATGAAAATGCGTCACCAGCAAAGCAAATACAGATAGCCCGATTACGACATCCAAATACTGCATTTTCACCCGTATGGGAGCTCATCAGTCTAGAGCAGCTACAGCCGGGCAGGCAGCTGGCAGCAGTTCAGCAGATGTCCTGTCATTGAAACTGAGAAAACTTTCACACCAGTAGTTAAACTAATTCAGCACCCAGTGAGATCCCGAAAGCGTAGTACGGCTCAGCTCGTTAAATGAAGGTAAAAGTTTTAGTTGTTCGCTCCAAATTATAGTTCTAAGATGGGGCAAGGGCAGAGTTGCAAGAAAACGCAATTAATTTAGTGCACCAGCCAGTGTCACTGTCAATGTGAAGGTAATCGCAACCTCGATGAAAGGACAACTGCCTCTAGCTCGGTTATGGCTATTCCTGAGTGATGATCTCCAATAATGGTGCAGCTGCGGCATCTGGATATCGTAATCGGACTGTCAGTATTTACCTGTAGTTCAGCCTTAGGCTTGGAGCAATAACTTATGGCTTATTACGCATAATAGTTAGCGCGTTATAAAAATATTTTGTTAATTATACAGAATATCCCCTTATATATCTTTTTACTAACTAGAGGATTCTCAAAATGTTCTTTACGCATCGTAGCATGCAAAAGCATGTAAAGTGATTGTATACGCTTTTTAATACGCTTTTATTCGTTTCACATGTGGGTTTGTTTGTCAGTATGTATGTAACTCTGCATAAAAGATATTATCCACGTTCTTTGAAAATATAAAAGTAATATATTTAATACTATTGTTAACATTAAAGGTTAAACTATGTTTCATTTTGATGTATAAGTGCATGTTAGTTTTATTAACTCTAAAAGCGTATTGTTTAGTTTTTTTTAAACTATAATTTAATTCAAGGCCGTAGCCAGGATTTTTTTTCGGGGGGGGGGGGTCCAAAGTGAAGAAAGTTTGTTTGAAAAAAATAAAAAATAAACAAGAGGTTACAAGTCTTATGACGCAATGGAAGCATGGGCTGCTTTTACGGAGGGGGGGGGGCAGCTGCTCCCCTTCACTTCCGAAAGTAAATTGGCCCTGCCCTTCACTTTTTAGAGCGAAAAATTAACGGTCGGTTATTTACTGGGTGGATTGATTTATTTCATGAAAATTAAAAACTGAAAATACCACAGAAATGTTTTTTTTTTCGTCATCCTTATTTCACAAGAAAGGAACTTTGAATTGCAAAGAGGATATCTACAGTAAAATCCATCCTGCTTTTGAGACTGTATTAAAGTTTTTAGAGGTCATTTGTTAAAATCCAATAATATAGCCAAATTTTACAAAAAAAAAAAAAAAAAAAAAACAGCTTCAGGGTGCCACCTTAAGCTCCTCACAAACTTCTTTTGATCTCCCAATTTCTTGGTGCACCAGCCGCCTATGATTGGGAGTATGTTGGACTAACAGGAAGGAGAGCGAAGCTGAGGTAATGGACAACACGTTAATCAATAGGCTTTTGGGGAGAATGAAAGGAGTCTTTCGCCTCTCCTGCATTATTTTTCAAATAACATATATCAGAATTTATGACGACATCATGTTTGAAAAATTGAAGAAAAAATAATTAAAGAATTTCAAAGCTTTGTTCTTTTTTTTTTTTTTTTTTAAACCAATTTGACTCGTGGGGGCCCCTTCAGACCCCACGAGTCAATTGTTTGCCTTACGTTAACCCTTCTTTGCATGATTTTTTTTTTTTTTTTTTTGTAAAATTAAACAAGCTGGTGTAATGGATGCTCTATATTAAGGGAAAAATAATCTAAAAAATCCTAGTGTAAATAAATAATATGAAAATAGTAAAAAACAATATGATGGAAATTTCTGTCACATAGTTTTCAGAAATTTATTCAGAGTATTTCAATATAAATTGTACATAAAATAACAGAAACGAACCTTATTTCCACTCATTATCACTTTTTAAAGCCCCCCCCCCCAGATAAATCTCACTTTAGTTTCCTAAAACAATTTATTTTTAAGTCCGTCGTTTTTTTCAGTCACAACAAACAGCGGAGTGATAAGTTCAAATCTCGGTAATTAACAGTGATGTTAGGGTTTTTTTTTTTTTTTTTTTTTTTTGACAACTACGTTTTGTTTTACGCTACGGCGTTCTAAAAAGTTGCCAGCAGCAACAAATGTAAATTACACTGGTTTTGTGTACCCTTTTATCCGCATTAAATGTTATGATGGAAATTTCCATCATCATGCAAAGAAGGGTTAAGTCAAAAAGATGACCCGAGATGAGAGAAGGAAGATAAACTGTATGCGTTCACTCGAAACCCGTTGGATCGAGGGGGGAAAAGTATTTTTTATTTTAGTAAGTATTTTGAAATTTATTCATTACAATAGGAGTTGAACACGGGAGTCTGACTATGGCTTTAATTTTACTTTCTTTGAAATCAGTTCAAAAGCAAATTTCTCCCGATCATGCCCATTTCCCCTATTTAATGCATTTGCATGTAGGGCAAGGTTTTTTGGTAATTTGTATTGAGTGTATACCCTCCCCCACCCCTGGAAAAACTAATGATGTTCGGCTTGGTTCCTCAGGTAAGCCAGTTATTGAGTTAAAATCAAAAATTTTCCTCGTTTGGGGCACAAAAGTTAATCGGGCCTTTTACTCAACGAAAAATTTTCGCACATATAAATCTCTGTACTTGCTAGAATATAGATGTTTTCCATAACAATACCTAGTATACAGGTCTCCACAACATATAGAATATTGGTTTGACCAAATGGGTTTGAGGGGCTGGCAAGCTGGCATATAGGCCCTTCAAAATAGTTCTAGTTCTTATCAAAAAATTTCTCATCTTGCCCTGGCCCTTAAAAAAGAGGAACGCAGCCTGGGCATGGCTCCTGGGCTCGCTAAGTTAGAGGGGCCCGTGAATTTTAGTTTTCCACCATCAGTGTCCAATTTAGGAACTTTAGGACAGTAGGGCAGACCTTAAATTTCTAAATCGGGCCCTGAACATCTGGATGGGCCCCATTGAAAAGTGTGTCGAAGTACTGTAGAGTTGAAACCACAAACTTTGATTTTCAACTTCATGATTTCCATATTAAAATCATACTTTGTTATAATTTACTATTTAGTCTTTGATTTTGCTCCACCTCCCTCCCAAGGTGGGGACCCTACGGCTCTAGGCCGAGCCTCATGGACTTCTTGGTAAATCAAGCCCCTCTCATCAATGGTAAATGCAAGGAAGAGAATGGGGGCAGAAAGTGTCTGGCTCTCGTCGCCAGAGATTTTCTTTCATATCCCTGCTCTGGGCTATAACTCTGGACTACTTTTCTAGATCGCTCTCCTGGGGTGTTGACCCATGGAGTTTACCCCTGCTGCCCTCCTTCTCTGCGACTAGGGTGACGTGGGATCGAAGGAAGGAACGTAAAGGAGTGCGACGATAAATTGCTATGTGCTATAGGGGTCGGGAAATATAGTACAAAACACTTCGCACCCAGAAAACAAAAATTTCATTTTCATTAACTCATCACCTCTCCATTGATAATAACAATAACTGATTTAAACATCTGTACCTGTTATTACTATGATCAATATGTTAAGAGAAGTTTTCAAAAATTCTTATACATTTTGCTAATTTGTTCACGGTAAGCCCAAAAGGGGATCACACACTTGTTTTATGGCGTAAAGGAGAGGATCTTCTTTCTTTTTCCATGATAAAAGAATCTCAACGACAAGTGCCATAAATTTTGTTATCCCGTTAAAGATTATAGACCAGCAGGAGAGACGGAATAATTTAAGTTTTAAGTTGAAAAGATAGAAAAAAACTCCTTTGGCGAAATAGTGAGCAGAACTATTCAAGTTTATTCAAATGATTTTTTTTATTTTTATTATTCTAATTTTTCTTTATATCATCAAAAACCTCAGACCCGTCACAACTTCGAGAGGGGGGGGGGGACCTCCGACCATCAAACCTTGAAATCTTCTTTTTTTTTTTTTAGTTGAATACTTTTTAAAACTTTTGAGGTTTGAAAATTTCGGGGGGGGGGGGGTTCTGACCCCCTGACCACCCCCCTCCCCGCTGGCTACGGCCTTGATTTAATTATTCCTTGTATACCAAACATGAAGCTACATTTTCCGTGCAGAATTTGTGTGGTCTCGATTAAACGTCTTGTATTTTATGCAAGTAAAAAACATTTTATTATTTTATTCAAACATGTTTTTAACGATTATTTTCCACATCAGTGGATCACTGACCAATGTTCCTGAAGCAATAAATCTAAAATACAAAGTATTAGCATTGCACGAAAATCAAATGTAAACTCATATTTGTGAAAATTGCAACACCGTGAAGGATTTACGCAAATGGGCTGAAATTTTCAGCAAATATAAAGTAGGGTATAAATGCAAATGATTAGAATTTTGAACTCATAGCGCATACGTACGCTAAGCAGCGCTCTCTGAACGCCAGATTTATCCGCATAAATAGACGGCTGCAGCAAGGCGTGTATGGTTATAGGTGGTTATCTGCTTGTGATAAACGCTAGCTCAAACGTTGCTTATGCCTCTTCGACTAAAAAGAGCGAAGTTTCAACAACTTACGGAGTTTGAACGGGGGAGGATCATCGGCCTTCGTGAAGCTGGATTGTCTTATCGTGAAGTAGCCGCTCGTGTGCAGTGTAACAGCACCACATTAATGCGTGTTTGGAAGCAGTGGACGGACGAGTGTCGGACAACTCGGAAATCTGGAAGTGGACCCCGAAATGTGACGTCAGCACACGATGACAGACACCTGATCCGCAAGGTGCTGACGGACCGTAGAGCTTCTTCTTGACAACTGGCAGCACAGTGGACAACAGCTACAGGCGTTTCATTATGCGCTTCATCAATTTGTAGACGTTCGCTGCAGCGTGGACTGCGCGCAAGGACTCCTTTATGCAGGATCCCCCTCACGCTAAACTATCGCCGCCTGCGGCTACAATGGGCCAATCAGCATAAGGACTGGTGGACTGGCGTGCTGATTGGCAGCATGTTGTGTTTTCTGACGAATCCCGCTTTAATTTGTGGTACCATGATGGCCTCATTCGCGTCCGACGCTATGCTGGTGAACGCCACCATCTAGAGTGCACTATCGAACGTCACAGTGGACGAACATCTAGAGTCATAGTCTGGGATGCCATGTCATATCATGGACGATCTCAATTGCAACGAATTGTGGGTAATCTGAACAGCAACCGGTACATTAGTGTAGTTCTACAGCCCCAAGCTGTCTTCCTTCAAGGCTTGCCTGGCGCTGTATTTCAGCAGGATAATGCCCGACCTCATGTCGCTAGGACTGTTTAATCCTTCCTTGCATCGCAGCAGGTACAGCTTCTCCCCTGACCAGCGTATTTCTCGGATATGTCACCGATTGAACATATGTGGGATTTCGTTGGTCGGCATCTCGTTCGTGATCCTCGTCTTGTTGCTTTTACAGACGAACTTTGGGTATGCATACAAACAGTATGGAATGCTCTTGATCAAGCAGACATTAAAAATTTGTTTGACTCCATTCCACGTCATGTAGTAGCACTTATTGCAGCGCGTGGTGGCTACACAAAATACTAATTTCATTATCTTTTTATTGTTTGTTGGCTTTCTAAGTTTAATGACTTATTTGTACTACTATCACTCAGTTGTGTATTGAATTTTATTTAGTTATGAGGATTCCTTCATGGTGTTGCAATTTTCACAAACATGAGTTTATCTATTAATCTTTTTCTATCCTTAGCGAAAATGTTCTTCCAATTTTATTTGCCAAAACTAAATGAATCGGCTACTAAATATGCAAGGGTCATTCCATTTTAAATCAACAAATTTTCAAAAAAGTTGTTGCATCACCATTTTTGATTTTGATGAAAATTAGCATGTGTATTCCTTTTACTTCCCAGAGCTCAAAATAGTGTTCATTTTATTTTTAAAAAATTTACCCTTTGATATATAGGCCATTTCTGTTGTTGGCAACAGCGAAAATTGGGCGTTTTGATGCTTTGTTTGATGAACTATAACTTTTTTTCTATCAAAGATTTTGAGCTGAAATATAGCTCATTGGAAAGCTAAGAAAAAGATCTTTTTATATATGCTGTTAATAAATTTCAGATTTTAAAAAAATATTTATTTTTTCAAGGTCAAAGTTCACGACGAAAATAACATTTTTTACTACTTTCGAGCATTAAAAAACCCATGAAGGGTTCAAAGTAACAAGCCGATTTTTTCATCATATATTCATAGTCATGGTTACTTACTGTATAAAAAAAATTGGCTTGTTACTCCACCCCCTTTATGAGATATGCCCCCCCCAAAGTTGTAAATTTTTTAAAAAATCCAATTTTCAACGCTAAAAAAATGCATGTGGGGGGCAAGATAAAAAATTTTTTATATGTGGTATGTTAAGTACTTTTTACCAGCTTTCTAATGAAACAAAAGTTGCTTTGTTATTCAAAGGCGTTTGGCAGATATAAGGGACTGAACTTTCAAAAAATTGCACAAAAACAACACGAATATTTTCATTTTTTTTAATCTTTTTTTTATTTAAATGTAATTATATACCTTGTTCTTCGCTTTAAATGCTAAAAAAAGACTAAGAAGAGCAATGAAAAAACATATTTAAAGTTTAATAAGATAATTTAATATTTTTAACACCTAGGAATATAGAATACCACTAAACTTGTCTGATTTTTAAACATCTGATTGCTACCTACAACAGGACTGAGCATTTTTCAACTTGTCCAGGTTTGTTCATACCATGTGGTCATCCTTGTTCTGGCTTGCTCTCACATGTGTATCTTAGTTGTCTTTCAAATTCTGAAAGAAGTAGGTTGTTGAGCTAGTGTTTCTGCTGTAAAATCTTGTGAAGCTGATGTGATTTCTTTTCATTTCAAGTTCATTCATATTCACAGAATGTTTTGTTAAAGGTAAAAAAAGAAATTCTTTAGAATTCTTAAATATAAATTTAAATTTGTCTTTCTACATGTAAACAGTGAATAAGTTATGGATAACCCTAAATGCTCCATAGGAGTTTTTGAGAATGATGATTGTAATATATTAAGTTACAGTAGTCAGTCTACTGTAAATAGTATTTCTGAGTACAGTGATAATGATAAAACTTTACTGCACCTGAGAACTAGGTGTAAAACTATTGAAACTGTTTGTACCTACCATGCAAAAAAATTTCTTGCCAAATTTTGCCACCTTTATGGAACTTCTTGCTGGTAGGTACAAACAGTTTCAATAGTTTTACACCTAGTTCTCAGGTGCAGTAAAGTTTTATCATTATCACTGTAACAGAAATACTATTTACAGTAGACTGCCTACTGTAACTTAATATATTACAATCATCATTCTCAAAAACTCCTATGGAGCATTTAGGGTTATCCATAACTTATTCACTGTTTACATGTAGAAAGACAAATTTAAATTTATATTTAAGAATTCTAAAGAATTTCTTTTTTTACCTTTAACAAAACATTCTGTGAATATGAATGAACTTGAAATGAAAAGAAATCACATCAGCTTCACAAGATTTTACAGCAGAAAAACAACCTACTTCTTTCAGAATTTGAAAGAAAACAAAGATACACATGTGAGAGCAAGCCAGAACAAGTATGACCACATGGTATGAACAAACCTGGACAAGTTGAAAAAAGCTCAGTCCTATTGTAGGTAGCAATCAGATGTTTAAAAATCAGACAAGTTTAGTGGTATTCTATATTCCTAGGTGTTAAAAATATTAAATTATCTTATTAAACTTTAAATATGTTTCTTCATTGCTCTTCTTAGTCTTTTTTTAGCATTTAAAGCAAAGAATAAGTTATAATTACATTTAAATAAAAAAAAGATTAAAAAAAATGAAAATATTCGTGTTGTTTTTGTGCAATTTTTTGAAAGTTCAGTCCCTTATATCTGCCAAACGCCTTTGAATAACAAAGCAACTTTTGTTTCATTAGAAAGCTGGTAAAAAGTACTTAACATACCACATATAAATTTTTTTTTATCTTGCCCCCCCACATGCATTTTTTTAGCGTTGAAAATTGGATTTTTTAAAAAATTTACAACTTTGGGGGGGCATATCTCATAAAGGGGGTGGAGTAACAAGCCAATTTTTTTTATACAGTGAGTAACCATGACTATGAATATATGATGAAAAAATCGGCTTGTTACTTTGAACCCTTCATGGGTTTTTTAATGCTCGAAAGTAGTAAAAAATGTTATTTTCGTCGTGAACTTTGACCTTGAAAAAATAAATATTTTTTTTAAATCTGAAATTTATTAATAGCATATATAAAAAGATCTTTTTCTTAGCTTTCTAATGAGCTATATTTCAGCTCAAAATCTTTGATAGAAAAAAAGTTATAGTTCATCAAACAAAGCATCAAAACGCCCAATTTTCGCTGTTACCAACAACAAAAATGGCCTATATATCAAAGGGTAATTTTTTTAAAAATAAAATGAACACTATTTTGAGCTCTGGGAAGTAAAAGGAATACACATGCTAATTTTCATCAAAATCAAAAATGGTGATGCGCACCCCATTTGTTGATTTAAAATGGAATGACCCGCAAATAACATTTTAAAAGATAGAGATTACTGTGAAAATATCGTTATCTCAAGTAATGACCGCTATACCCTAGAATAAACAAAGTTTGAGCAATACAATATTTCTGTTGAACTTTAGGTAAAGCTTCAAACAGCCCTTTTTTGATCATAAAAAAATAGCTTTTTCTAGAATTTGTCTTTTGGAATTCTGCATTAACATGTGGTCTAAATTTGTTTTCTTTTTTTCCTTGTTGGTAAGCCCTTTTATGGTGTGATAAATAAATTGGACTTCGCTATTTTTTTTAATTCTCTAATCCATAATTTTTATTCTGCTTAATAAGTAAAATGAATATACTAAGTGCTCAAAAATATATTTTAGAGGTGCTGCTATATTGAGTACGACAAAGAACCCCCAGTGGATGCAAGTACGTATCAGGTAAGATTAAAGTTAGGTTATTTAAAAATCATAAGAGAGTTATGCTAGTTAGAATTACGTTAGTGTTATGTTAGTTAAAAATCTCTGAAAGAACAAATATAAGTATTCTTAATGAGCAACAAACGTAGTTTTCATAAAAAACATTCACATGTTCTTCACAAGATTGGAAACTAACATAAAGTATAAATAAATTTA
>JAXGGA010008506.1:0-56498 GCA_038373865.1 Uloborus plumipes
TCCAATTCAAAATTTGAGTATTGAGGTATATGGTTCACTGACCACAGTCAAGTGAACCAGGAATCCGAGAAACGCGAGGGTAAATAAACAGAATGGAAAGAGTAGATAGGCAGAAACTATTACGTCATGGGTTGTTTCTGCGTACCTACTCTTTCTGTTCTGTTTATTTACCCTCACGTTTCTCGCATTTCTGGTTCACTTGACTGTGGTCAGTGAACCATCATTTTTTTGCACTGGTGATGGTGCTTCATTTATAATAGCCCCAAAATAGCTATTTGCTAGAGTTTTCTAACTCTTTTGAAACATTTTATTTCTACTTTTGGACACGTTGTCTTTCATTTTTAACTTCATTAATTGTACAAAGTTTTCGACTGCTTTTCTTACAAAAATTACCAAAGTTGTGTAAAATTGTAGCTTTACAAGTACAATTTCAGGGACCCTTCGATCAACCCATCTCAAAATCCATTACAAATTTTCATTTTTAAGAAAATCCTGTGGAGCATCTACGAAGATCAGCAAATTACAATTTTGGAATATGATTTTCGAAAAATTGCCTGGACTGAGTCTCTGAACCCTATCCCTTCCCTTAACTGAAAAGATGTCTTACCACTGCATTTTTAAGACTTCAATGGTGGAAAAATTTCAGGGTGGCTCTCCAGACCTTCATCCTTGGTAATATCACCAATGGTCGTCTGTAATTACCTTTTTGTAACTTCGATTTCGTACAAATACTGATGGAGTCCTTGAGCTCTATCCTTCTCCCACAACTATACTAAAGATGGTCTACAATCACGTTTTTAAGACTTCAATTAAAAAAAAAATTGGTGGAGTCTTCCAAAACTCCCATTGCCTTACAATATCCAAAGTTTGTCAAAAATTGGGTTTTTCATTTCAAATTCCAAAAATTACTGTGAGAGTGTCCTTGCGCCCTATACCTCCCCTAACATGACCATATGAAATAGTCTGCAGCCGCATCTTTAAAACTGGAGTTTCTAAACATTTCCAAGCAAGCCTCTTTTCTCTCTAACTTCATGTTGGCCGGCTGGAACGGCGATAACCCGGAATTGGTAAAAAAAACGAAGACCGGGCCGCCTCCGACCAACAAAAAATGTGGAATGGTTCTGCTCGGGAGAAAAGAATACATGAAATTCATTTTAAAAATGAATAACAATTTATTCAAACAAATGTAAACAGTAAATATAAAATATTAAATAATTTGACACACCCAAAAACAATTTTGACCATAAAAACCCCCCAAATACATTCAAAAATTCAAAAAAAAAAAAATATTGTTCCAGTTCCAAAAAGAGTTCACAGACTTGATAAGTCCCCATTTGAAAAGATGCCACAAAGATGATAATGTCCCGGTAGAATAACATGAATATTCATACCACGGGGAAACTCCTTCACAGAAAAAAAAAGGCATCAAAATGATGATTCCCTCCTTAGTGATTTTAGTGGACGAAGTGAACACAGCAGGGGACACCACCAGCTATCCATCCAAGAAAAATAGGCTCCATTAGTTCTTGAAGAACCCTTCAGAAGAACATCAGGCCGCCGCATGGCCGAGCCTCAGACGACACCGGGATTTGGCCGCCTCATGGCCGAGCAAGTACGCCTCAGTCTTCATGTCGTAGTAGGCCTAAGCCTCACGTAAAAATGGATGAACATCTCCAAGCTTCAACCGAAGCACATGGTTTCAAAACTTTAAAAAGACAGGGTCGAACTCCAGGAACACCCCTGCCCCTCATGGCAGGGTGAACGAAAAAAACTTTTACATGATTAAATTCTACCCACTTCTTCTGAGTGGAAAACGAAATTAAATATGGAGCATTTCAAACTCCCCGATGCAATCACAGCATCCAAACATCAACCGTCCAACTGCAGTGACCGTAAAAAAATGATAATAAGCTCTAGTGAATAGCATGGAACACGTATTTATGGTTACAGTCAACCCTACGTAGCGACCATGACATACACCTCATTAGCATATATATATACAAATCCGAAAAAAACAACTCAACACTTTAGTTTAACTGTTGAAATATTTTCCGGTATTGTTTTCATTTTAATTCAGCCAAAAAGTTACTCAACACTTTAGCTCTTACGTCATGTCACTTCGTAGGTGTTGACGGTCGAATACACACATAATTTAAGATTGGAACTTTATGAGGGATATTTCGCATGCCATTTAAACAAAATGGGACATTGCAAGAAAGCTCAAAAGTAGGTTTAAATATTTTTAAAACGTTCTAGCTTTTTAGAAAATTTCTCCAAGAATAAAATAGGGTCTATTTTCTAACACTTTATTTGGTTAACATGCGTTTTTCGCGCTACGATTTCAAAATTCTTGATAGATGGGATTTTCGATTAAAGTTGTGCCCATCTACCTTTTTCATATTTAGCAGAGTAAGCGTCCATGTAAAGAGCTCGAGTGAGAAAAGAGGATGACCAAGTAACAATAAACTTATTTATTTAACTAATGTAAATGGCTAAAAGAATAAACAACGGTAGTAAAAAGTAGAAACAGCAAAAACAGTCCGTAAACAATAATAAAACATTACTTAAAAACATAATACTGATAATGCCCTGCCATTATCTAAAACTATCAGTTTGCTAATCCTCAAAAAGGTTAAGGCATTGAGAAGCCAAGACAAGCTCAAGGTTGGAGCGAGTCGGCTTGCCTTTCTAGAATCAACGGCTAAAGGGCTGATCGGACTAAGCACCGATAAAGATCATCAAGTGCTTTTATATCAGTCACATTTGCATGTTAGACCGCCGATCAGGCAAAGCTATTGGCTAACAGCACTAGGCATGCGTGAATGACGTACGCCAAAGGGTCGATCACGGCACGTGTTCAACAGGGTTCCCACAGTCCTTAAAAGTCCTTAGAAACTCCTTATTTTTCATTTTGAAAAATAAGGGCCCTTAAAAGTACTTATTTTTGATTCAAGGTCCTTAAAATTATTTTTAAGTCCCTATTTTTCACTACTGATAGTAATTTATTGATTTGAAGTTGCTTGCGAGAATGAAAAAAATATTCTTTCAACTTTTCCTTTTTACTGCATTGGTATCCTGTGTTGAAATCGAAGCATTCTCAGTGAGAACAAAGAAAACAAGTGCATGTGGGGAAAGGGGGTGGAGGTAGTTGTCTAGAAAATATCCACTCACCATTTCGAGTTTGAACTAGCTGTCGTGGCCGTCACGAAACTTTCGTCTATATCTATCTTATGAATTCCGGTTACAAAATAAAATACTCGCCCGAATAGTTGGAGACAGCTCCAATTTCCCAATTGTAATATCGCAATGCAGAATCAATAAGCGAAATTGGAAATCATTGCAAAAGCCTTGTTTAGATTAATTGCAAACATTTTATTTGTTAGTAAAAAGAAATTAGCAACAGTTAAAAATTTAAAATCATTGAAAGTTTTCAGATGTTTTGATAATTAATTGGCATGAAAGCGATTTTTTAAGGAATTTATTTTTTTCGCATTATTGACTAAGCGCAAAAATCACCAAACCCTCCCCCTGGGGCAATTGGCACCAAAATTTAATCGATGCTTGCTTCCATATTGGGTTAGTGTTATTCCAAATTTCATTCAAATGGCAGCAATATTTCTCTAGATATAGCAGGTGCAATGACAAAATAAGCACTTTTGATTGCACGACCCCCCTTTAAGCAATTGATACAAAAATTGAATCAGCTCTTGTACTCTTTAACGTCCACTTGAGTACCAATTTTTGTTCGATTTTGTTCATTACTTCTCGAAATATAGCAGTTACATTAAATAAGAAGAACGCTCGATTGCTCCACCCCCCTTTGAGATATTGACACACAAATTGAATCCGCACCTGTACTCAAATAGGGTTTACCTATGGACTAATTTTCGTTTGTTTCCGCCGGTTACTTCCTGAGATATACAGTAAAGCACCGTTTATACATTTTTTAAGGGACTGCATGAAAAAATCGCACAAATGAAAAAACGTATATTAGGTACACGTTAATATGCATTGGACTTTGCCGGGACCGATTGAAAAAACGTATTAACGATTAAAACGTATAAAAGAAAAACGTATAAGCGGTGCTCCACTGTAGCAATCACCCACACACAGAAAACGTGCGATTGCTCCATCCCCCTTAGAAAATTTAGCTAAAAAAAGTCAGGTGCACCAGTTCACATGGTGGTACATATGTGAAAAAAATTTTGTTTGATTTCATTCAGTAGTTTTTGCTCTAGCGCTGCCACAAAAACTGGTCACATACAGACAGACATTTTCCAAAACTGATCGAAATGGACTCAGCGCGCCTCAAAACGTGCAAACCCGTCAAAATTCGACATTCAAAAATTTTTACGAATCCAATACTTTCTTTTGTATATTAGAAAAAGAAGAAAGTAAAAAAGTGGCAATTGAAAAAATAAAGGAACTAATAGATGCTTTAATAATGAGAAAAAAAGAACCTTTACAATTTTTTTGTCCTCTTGTATTTTTCAGTCTGTAATCAATATCACAATGATTTATTTTAAAACAATGGTGCTCAACCTTCTTTAACTCGAAGGTCATACCTCATTTTAAGATGAATGTGTACACCAGAAAGTTTAAAGAAGTATAGTCATTTGAAGGTTTGACAAACCCTTTTCAACTAGTTCTTTCAGAGCAAAATGTTTTAAAGTAAATACTGACATGTAAATACTGAATTTTTCAATGAATTATTTGTCTGGCGACAAACATTTTTTTCTAGGAGCTTAAGCCTGTAGTATTTTTGATCTCTAATCATATTGAACGTTTTTCCTGATAGCATCATAAATCTTGAAAAAAGAAAGAAAAATACTAACTAAGAACTGTTGTTTTTACAACTTGATTCTTATTTTATTAATACTAATTTCTGCAACTATTTCTTAGAAATCCGTTTCTCAATATTAGGATAATGACGTAAGCAGCTACATGGGTCAGCTTTGCAAGCTGTAGGCATCATTTTAAAACCATGGTTTTCAACCCATGCTCTAAGCATACATTTTGCCTCATTTGAACGCATTATTTGTCATGCCAATCAATGCAATCAAATAAAAATATTTTGTAATTGAAGACTCGCACATTTGTGACTTGCTTCCACTTGAAAATTTTAATACATTTGCATCTGCATTGATTCACGTAAAATTATCGTTGACTTTCACTAATGATTATCTTAAATGTATTGAGATTTTTGGAAATAATATAACAGTAGCTCAGTTTGTTATATTTTGTTATAATTTCAATTTTCAGCTCAAATTCGCAATGCATTTCTCAGATAGTTGAATATTTCTTTTCACAAAGCACTAATTTAGACAATTCTTGATTCCCCCCCCCCCTTGCTAACATTGCATCCAGTGAGTCATGTCATATAAAATCATGGAATTCAAACTCCAATTGTAGCAGCTACCTTGCATTTTGTAAAAGTTTGTGTTTGAAGTGTTGCATAAATCTCTTACATTTTTCCAAATTGTCTACATGCAATTATTTTTAATAAAAGATAATCTTGGATATGAAAAATTCTTCACCTTAGACTATTTTAGAGGAGGAGATTTTGAAAACTTTGGCATATCTGTCCTGAATTTTAGCCCCTGAATATGTAGTTTAGGAAAGTGATTAATTCACTTTTACAAAATTAAATTTTTCTCTTAATTTTACCAAAATCTAACTGTACTAAAGTAAATAGAAGTAGCATCGAATTAGAACACCTTGCCTTGTATTGAAATCCGTTTTAGCTTTTTTGTTTCCTTGAGAAAGATAGTAAATTGACCCTTTTATGTAACTTAATGTGTTTGTATTATCCATATTTTATACTTTTTTCTGCAAGATGCAGCCTCAAAGATTCTAGTGCATCTTGTACTCAAAGCTAGTACTTGAATGTCCAGTGTTTAATGTAAAATTGCCGCTAGCCTTGGAATTGTCATAAAGAGGAAAAAAAATTCAGATCATAATTTTTTTTTTTGAAAATTTTTGTTAGTCTTGATTTTGAAATGTAATGATAAATGCTTCAAAAAGATTTTTTGGGGTAAAAAAATGCTTGAAAATACAGGTGTTTGTGTAACCCATAAAATTCATGCATATTTGATAACTAATAAATAATTTCGAGGTCCTTAATTTTTTTGAAAAAGGTTCTTAGAAAGTCCTTATTTTTTGTTTTGAAAAAGAAGTGGGAACCCTGTTCAAGGCGTGACGTCATGAGCCCGATTAGCATATGAGAAAAACAGTTAAGTTCTTTAAGGAACGAAACACAAATAATAATGGTAATCTAATCAATTCTAAATACTAGACTGGCCTAGTCTATCAATTCTTTTCAGACCTCTCTGTGTTTAGCGGCCTAATTTCTAGCAAACTAAGTGTTAAGCACTCTATAACCCCCACAATTAATTTTTACACATAAAAAGCTTGAATACCCCCCTTTTTTAAATAAAATTAAAAAGAAGTGCAAGAGCTTAGCACCTATCAGCTCCTATGCAAATTAAGCACTGCTGTCTTCCCGAATTTTACACTTTTATTTTGACTCATGTTACAAACTTTCTTTCTCCTCATATAAAATGCAGTTTGGGTGCTTATACTCCTTACTTGTGTGCTATGAGAAGTTTAGCCATGCTTAAAGTCTTAGAAAATACCCAAAACAAATGATTTTTTTTTTTTCAAAAATATGTTACTTTTTTTTTTTTTTGAATGAAAAATGTTATTTTGTTACAAATGGTGACTGGTTCTGATTCTAAAGCTATTTCAAAAATCAACAGTTATTATGTAAAAGTGACAATTCCTTTGGGACAGTGTCAGTTTATTTAACAAAACCACCACTGATGTCAGTAATATTGTCTCTCAAAGAAGCAAACTTCTACATGAAAAATTAGTATTGTTCATGTGCCGATATTGCACGTTTTACCAGCTCTGTATTTCTATCATATGGATGTATAGGTAATGCGCGTGGGAGGGGTGGGAGAAAGAGAATTTTTATATATGAGCGGAGGCAATAAAAATATTTTTTCCGCATGAAAATGTTCAGGTCAGTCCGTCCTTGTCAAAAACAGTTGAAAAGAACTCTAGGGAGCCTAAAAATAAATCCTCCTTTAGAGAAACAGCTGCTCTGTCAAAGGAACAAACAATATGTGATTGTGATTTACACCAGTGTACTTTGACAAAAAAGAGACCTACATGATATGAAGTAAAACAGTGCTTGCTTTAGGGACAATGGGTGATATGTAAAGTTTCAAGCTTTTTATTGTTAAGACAAACTAAACACAATGAAGAACTTGAAATTTTCGGCATTCTTGGTTCACTATAGCTGATTCTCCAGCATTTGTTGTTGTTTTTACCGAAACCACTAGGGTTAACTGAGACTGAGTAGATTCATCTACCCGATTTAAGGCGTAATAGGTACGGCGACTGTTTTTATAATCACTATTAGGGTAGAAGTCCTATTTAGCTCGACATACAGGCCATAAGAACGACTTATAGGGCAGGCAGCCATTCATGACACACTCATTTACAGAGAGAAAGGACAAGAACAGGACAGAGAAAGTACATCCATGCCCGAGCCAGGAATCAAACTTGGGGTTTCCTCATCCCGGTCCTCTGACCACTAGACAAGGTGACCACCTCTCTAGCTATTGTTATTAGCATTTAGCAATGCATTAATAACATTGGGCTTTAGTTTGGACCATTTAAGTGTTTTGCTACAGTAAGAAGATCTTTATGTGCTCACTGTATTTTATAGGGTAATTATGAATGTGTATTGTATACATTTTCAATTGTTTTTAAAAAACAATTTTTTTGTGTTTAATACATATGACTCAATTTTTAGATGGAAAGATGTTAACAAATCTGAATGTTCAGTTCAGTGTGGAAGAGGGATAAGCCATAGAATTGTTAAGTGCATGAAAGAAGACAAAACAACAGACATTTCCCATGCTGTTCCTGAAGAACACTGCAAGCATTTGGGACCTAAGCCTAGTTCACAAGTGAAATGCAGAGGATCATGTCTTAATTCAACTTGGGTATATTCAGAATGGTCTGAGGTATAAAATAAATTAAATGCATTTGTTTGGATATTTAATACATTCATATGTTTGAAAGTTCAAAGGCTTTATTACAAAAAAATTGATAACTCTTTTCAATATCTTGGAATACTTTGAAATACTCTTTTTTTTTTTTTTTTTTTTTTTGAGGCCAATGAATAAGTTTCAATAAATTCATTATCTTTTGGATTTATTGTTTACTTCAAAAAAATATTTTCTCCCTTATAGAATTGTTCTTTATAATTTCTTTGTAGTTAAATTTTCGAAATGAAAGTCATCCTAGTTGGTTTACTATCATTGCACATGCCTGCCAACTCTTCCGTTTTTTCTGGAGGACATCCGCTTTCTGACCGTTTTTCCGGCCCAAAGTTGAAATATTCCGTCCCCCCCCCCCGATATTAATTTCTTCAAATCAAAAGTTTAAAATTAAAAAAAAAAAAAGTTTTAAAATAGTCAAAGAAAAAAGATCAAGAATGCAAATCGAGGTAAGTACGTCGTCATCGTGAATTGAACAATACTTGCTTGTCAATTCACAGTCAGAATGGGGAAGTCTAAAAACGGAAGTTGCCTTGTGTGCATACATCAGCAAATTATTGCTGTGTTATGTCTACTTTCCATTTGCTCCCTTGTTGCCAGTGGTAGATGAGCAAATGAGGTTGAATGTTCTTGTATTTTCAAGGAGTTTGTTTAAGGAAAAAGAAATGAATAGCAATTACAAAAAGAAGTGATATATGCAAATGGATTTCGAATTTTATTGGACAGCATCACTTTTTTATAAATCTAATTACTACAATGACTAAAACACACTTAGCGACTTGTTTAGTTTCTGACTATGGTTGAAGTCTTCGCTATGTTTACTCATAATTGGACATGGAAATAAATCTTTTGTTTTTTAATGATTTGATGCATTTAATTAGCTGTCTCTTTTACATTTTAATGGAATTTGTTATATTTTTTGTTGAAGCAGATCATTTTAACAAAGCATTTAAATTAATGAATTCAACTGATTATGTTCAAGAAATCTTCTGATGTTTTTTCATAAATCTTCCCATTTTTTACGTGAAGAGGTTGGCAGGTATGCATTGCAATACTTATTGTTCTATTTTATGGTTGATTTTGGAAGTAGTCCCCCCCCCCCCTGCGCATAGATTTTTCTTTTCAATTATATATTTGTATGAACTGTTAATACATGCATAACATCATTTTTAAGCAGTTGTTTTTATCTATGAGAAGATTTGTTTTAGAATATCTGTAGAAGAATTAATTTTATTTCTTTCAGAAACTCAGGTATAAAGCATAATTTCTAACACATAAATGTACCCACTTCAATGAAGGATTGTCACAGAAATCATGGTTTAATGAGTAAAAAAAAATCAATTAAAAAATTCTAAAAGCTATATTCTCTCAAAAAAAAAAAAAAAAAAACTCTGCTGGCCACCTACACTATCTTGCTCAAATCAACCATGGAATATGCTATATCAATCTGGTCACACTCATGTTTTACTTCATGAGAAAATCTTGATGAAGTGCAAGTGAAGGCAGCAAATATTATTTTTGGCACTGTCTCTTTCACTAACAATAAAAACATCCAGCTGGAGTGTGAATAGGAGCAAAAGCAAAAAGACAAATGCCCTCTGTAAAATTCACAAGCAGCATGTAACCCACAGAACCATGAAAAGCTAGAACCAAGAAAACAACACTAAGTACTGTATCTCTGCTACTACTTGATGAAAATATAAGGCAAAAAATAAATCTAAAGAATGAAGATCTCAACATTGCTAAGGAACCCCTGCTCCAACAACCTGTACCTCTTAATACCTTTGATCTAATATAAAATTGTACCAAACGGAGAAACTGAAAGAAATCTGAACAAAACTACTGATTCATGATCATTACCATATCTCTGCCTATGCTGATGGAACATCCGGCTCTCCTCTCAGCAACGGAGGTGGTGGCACACTCTTCTTGCTTCCTGGGGGGGGGGGCACAGAAATGAAATAGCTAAAGGAACAGGGAAAGTAGCCTCAAACAACACAGAATTAGCAGCCATATGCATTGAGAAGTACCTAAACTGTCATTCCCTGAAACAACGTAATTTCATCACCATCTTTTGTGCCTCAAGATCAGCACTGCAGGCCATCTATAAAGGTAGTACCTGCTTCACCCAAGACATACTTTATCTTCTGCACCAGGTCGGCGGCCTCAACAAAAAGTGCATCCTGCTAGGTATTCAGTCATATTGTGACCTGGAATTCTATGAAAGAAAGGTTGAATCTTTGTTTAATTCAGGAGAATGGGAAGACCAGAAAGACATTCCCACTTCTTTAGCTGATGGTAATGCTTTCACCAAACTTGACTTGAATAGCAGGAAAGAGTAAAAATGAGCTGCTGTTAAAAGTAAAGAAGGTCTTTTCATCATTTGTAATATCTCATGGAAGAAAGTTAAAGCACATAAAAGACTTGAGTAGAACTAATCTTAACCTTTAGAAGCCGGGCAGTACACGTGCTGTACCGTAAGTATTTTTTTAGAGGACGATGTTGAGATTTTCACTCGAACCCTTTAGAGCCGGGGATTTTTTCAAGGTTTCATACGTCTGATACGACAGTTTATATCGTCTCTTTTCAATGGAAAAGAAATCTGTGGTTCAACTGTCGTACTACCTAGGTCGAAAGAAAAATTTCTAAAAAATAGCCCGGATCCAAAGGGTTAATTTTCTAAGGTATAATACAGAAACTCAATAATAGGGTTTGTTCTTTTAAGGACTGCTCTCAAGTATTTGATCAAAACAAGAACCGCAAAAGGTACTGTGATGATGAGGAATCTTCAAAACCATTAATGTTTCTGTCGCAGACAGAAAAAAAAAAAGAAATATGGTGCAGTTACATGCAGGACAAAGTGCCTGCTTTTCAGTGAAATGCCTTTGTGGAGTATATTCAGTTCTGTGTTTATGAAATGGGAATGCTACTTGCAAACCTTAGTCTAAGGCTTAAGTTATTGCAGCTAACATTAGCAAGTAAAATTTAACAGCTAGAACAAATTGCCAAAGATAAGGAGAAATGTATTCCTAAAAGAAAACTGTATTGTATAAAATGATTACATAAATATCCTGGCATAGGTCGCATAGAAAAATATTTTAGCAGGGGAGATGCTAATGTTAGTGGACTGTTAAGTAGTAAGGACTTTTGGATGTATGCAATTTTTTGCTAAACCATATTAGTTCCAGTACTATAACTCCTTAGAGAAAGAGAGAGAGCCCTCTGATACAAAAAACACGACTATCTAAAACATATACTTTTATTTGGTACTATGTGTAGGGCTTCTTCGCACTTAAGCGTCAAAAACGAAATATCAAAAAACGAACAAAGTACTTTAGCGTGACAGCAAGCAGTTATAAACAGAGTTAATTTGCATAGATAAGTCCAGAGCGCCCTCTTGCGTATAGGTAAAATTAAACAGCTGAATATTTTCTTCACCCTCCTCTCTACATGTTGCACCATTGGTTTCTGATATATATATATATATATATATATATATATATATATATATATATATATATATATATATATATATATATTAGGGTGATTCAAAAAAAAATTTTTTTGAATTTCTTTGGTCTTACCCCGCAGTTTTTTTACACTATTCATGAATGTGATGTATGTAAAATTTTAGCTCAATAGAATAATATTAAGAGGTCGCTCAACGCGATCGAATTTTGTTGAAAATTAGCAATTTCGAGAGTTGGAGTATATAACTTCATTAAACGAAATAATATTGTTCTTCATATAAAATGGAATAATTTAAAATGTTAGTTTACTCTACTAAGTAATCAGTCAATAAAATAATAGCTCAAAGTGAGTTGTAACGACCCCCCCCCCCCCATGCTCCAAAGCTGCATCATCTCTTGCCTGAGTTGAGTAAAAAATGCAGCTGCAAGCTCGGGCTGTTGTTTATGTTTTCTTTTCGGTTGTTTGAGGTTTATGAGTTTATTCGGCTAAAACACCTATCAACCACTCTAGACAAGGCCCAATATAAATGACAGAAAGCCACTTTGATAGTAGCTGCTACGGTACAAAGTATGGGTCAAAATGGGGAGGATTTGACAACGTCCATAAAACAGTAAAGGCAAACTATTCGCTCTGAATCTGCCGTTAACTTACAAAAGTCTTTTAAATCTATGACCTCCTTTGATAGTTCACTGGAAGGAAACACTTATGCAAAATATATTGGGAAAATGAAGGAGGATCGGCTGGTTCCATACCAGTATTAGTATTAGGACCACAAGCATTTTTGATTTACTTCTGTGTTCTAGTTAGTCAGGCACTGAAATTGCTACGGCAAGTGCTGCTGTATGATAATCAGTTAGATAAATGGGAACTTACTGAGCTCGTACGAGATATGTGTTTCGATACGACATGCAATGCCGGTACTCAAGTTGGAGCATGTTTGAACTTGGGGAAAAAAACTAGGGAAGCAACTTTTATATTGTCTTTCTGCCATTATGTTTTAGACATTGTGTTTTCTGTGGTATTACAACCGAAGTCTATTCTAGTCTTGGTCTCTCGGTAATTTAACCAATAAACCAAGAAATAGGTAGAATTGTGGTATTTGATTGCATGCAATGTCAAATGCGGTGTTCACGCAATTGCGTGGAGCCATCCACTGCCATTGGATCTATAATACTGATTTTTAAGTGGGTTCAGAAATGATAGTCAAGGATAAAAATTCTAATTTTGAACCTGGAGTGAGAAACGAGGTGAGGTGTAGCTTCAGAGGACTAGTTGGTAGCCAATTCAGAATGCAAGAGTGTCAGAAGATCAAGCTAGTTTTCTTGAGCGGATCACCTTCTTTTGTTGTATGTTTTCATGTCCCAGGAGCGGTTCGTCGTGTTATATCTGTGTCAAAGATTCTTTATGGCTTCAAGTTATGGGTATTTCACAACCAGTTCAAACTTGCAGCCGGACGAAAAAAGGGATTCGTTATATATGAATGATTTCTTTCACATTCTTATCGTTAATGGGAAAGAATATCTAAAAGATGGGTTCCCAGAAACCCTTTTTGTGCAAGCACTGAGAAATGATTTGGAACATTTTCAGCGTCCTTATTCATGTAAAGAAGAAACTCAGTATATCAGCTGTTTGATCGCATTGGAATCTTCAAGATAGCTACCAACAAGGCTTTGTACTACCAAAGAAACTGAGGATTGTAAACGACAATACGGAGCGTGGCATGGCCCTTATTGAAGCATTTGTTAAGACTATCACTAACGACGAAAAACAAAGCCAGTGTCTTCTTCAAGTGGTACAGGGACGCAGAAAAGGTTTCAAAATTGTAGAAAAGTAACCTTAAAAAGTATTGCAAGAATTAATGAGTGAATTACTATATATTTAATGTATTTAAATTTGTTTTTTATATTTTTTCCGTATTTGATTAGTTATCATACTTTTCAGCATTTCATTGGTTTTTAGATATATAGTTCATTTTGTGATTGCACGCTTTTTTTCTTCAGAGATATAAAAAAGCAATAAAGTAACTTTATTATTGTTTACGTTCGCATTTGTGCCACTATCACAAAATTTGAAGTACTCCTAAATGTAAATATAGTTTACTAAAATTTTGGGCAAATACAGTAGAACCTGTCTATCTCGAATGTCGAGGGTTCAGAAAAAAAATTCGAGAAAGACAGGTTTCGAGATATAGAGGTTTTGATTTTTGCATTTAAATCTAGCGACTATGAGTTTTTTCCGAGCATTGCATACACTGTTAGTGAACATAATGAAATATAATCAGTAAATAAAATGAAATGCAATAGAACATTCATAATAATTTAATATAACACCAACATACCTTAATGAAAAAAATCTGTTAACAAGGTTTGATGATTAACTGTTTTTGCTTCATCAACAATTCTTTTTAATTTCGCAATGGCAGCGAACCCTTCTTCACCAATACCATCTTGTAATTCAAGAAAGTTTCTTAGAGTTTCAACTGCCTTTTCAGCATCTTTTTTGCTGATTTTAGGAGTGTCAGTAGGCTCTGTTTCATCTTCGGAGTCAGCTTGAACTTCTTTGATGATTTCTTCGTCTGTCAAGACTCCACAGGTCGCCACAGAATCATCCACGTTCACAAAATCTTCAAACGAAACATCAACTTGCATGCTTCTTTTAATTTCCATCCAGTCTGAATCCTGTGACTCAATCTCAAAGTCTTCGATCCCTTGCTCTCCTTCTTGTTCAGTCTGAATTTTTCGAAAGCCAGCTTTTATAAAACAGTTCTTGATTGTTTCGGTGGAAACATTTCGCCAAGCGCAATCTACCATCCTCATCGCATCTAAGACATGGATTTTTGGAATGGTGCTCCCTTCATCGATGGCTTTCAATATCTTCTTCACCAGTTCTTTTCTGTAATACACTTTAAAGCTCCGTATTACCCCTTGGTCAAGGGGCTGCAGTTTTGAAGTTGTGTTAGCAGGCAAAAATTGTAGGCTAACATTCTTTAAGGAGGGGAGTTTCGAGTGCGCCTTACAATTGTCTATAAAAAGTAAGATCTTTCTTTTTTTCACTCCCATTGATTTGTCAATTCCTTTTAACCATTCGCCGAATATATTGCTATCCATCCATGCTTTCTTGTTAGACTTGTATGCAATTGGGAAGGATTTGACTTTAGAAAAGCATCTAGGATTAGCAGAACGCCCAATCATCAATGGTGGAAGTTTCTCACTTCCATCTTGGTTAGCAGCTAAAAGCACTGTTACTCTCAACTTGCTCTGCTTACCTCCTCTACATTCTTCACCTTTAAAAACAGCTGTTTTGTTTGGCAAGCACTGATAAAAAAGTCCTGTTTCGTCAGCATTGTAAACATCAACAGGATCAAAATTTTTCAGAAGCAAAGGAAGCTCATCTGTTATCCATTTATTGCAAATGTTTTGTGGTACTGCAGCACTTTCTCCACAAATCTTCCTAAAAACGATGCCGTGTCTGCATTTAAAACTTTCTAGCCAACCGTTGCTGGCTTTGAAGTCACAATATCCAAGTGTTTTCGCGAACTCCAAAGCTTTATCCTGCAGCATCAATCCGCTAACAGGAATTTCATTTTCAGGACACTGCTTAAACCACAAAGTCAAACACTCGTCTAAATCTGTAAAATTACATTTTCTTGCTCTTTTAACATTTTGGTTGTCTGTCTCCAATGCAGCTTTGTTTTTTATTATAGTCGAAAGAGTGCTTGGCGGGATATTAAATTTCTTTGCAAGTTCAGCTTTTTTCATCAGTGGATTTTGATCCAAAAAATTTAGAATTTTTCTTTTCTCTTCTATGGGAAGAACATTTAATTTCCGCTTCCTGGATGCCATAGTTAGCTCAATTAGAAACCACTCTGCTATGGCAAAATCCAAAAAGACGAACTGGGCGAAAATGACACGGGAAACAAATTCACATTCAAGAACTGGTCTTCTTTCATAAACAGCATAGGTATAGGTGCAGCAATTTCCAGGAAAAAGATAACCAAGAATTCTTTTGATTCTTCTTTCTGTCATACACACTCTTACCCTTTTTTGCTTCAAAGGAATACCACGTGTCCACTGTCCATGTGTCAATTTGAAGTGACAGGCTTTATCTCTCCCTCACCTCGCAGCATTGTGGACACTATCATTGTTTATCCAGTGTTTGCACCGTGTATTCCCTCTGTCCCTCGGCTGGGGGCTGGGGGCCATGGCTGGGTTATCCCCCATAGTTCCATTCCATTCATTAGAACTAATCTCCGGCCCACTTTTGACCTTTCAATAGTGAAAAGAAAACAAGGTCGTACTTCAAGTTTTCGTAGCAGCGATTTTTTTTACTTCGAGAAATGCAGGTTTTACAGATGAAGCATTCGAGAAAAACAGGGGAAAAAGCAGGAGAAATTAATCGAAATTGCTGGGAAATTAAAAAAATTCGAGATAGGCAGTTTTTCGAGATACACAGGTTTCGAGATAGACAGGTTTGACTGTAATTCAGTGCCTATAAAGGTGGTCGGACGAACAAAAATACAAAATATGGAAAAAAGGCTACTTTTTTCCATAGATATCATTTACGATCACGTTTTTGTCAATATCACGAAATTTCAAGGCGTTTGAACGACCTCTAAATATTAATATATTTTGTCAAAATTTTGCACAAATAATCAGTGTATATAGTGGCACAAAATAAGAGGGTAAGATGCACAAAAATACAAAGTTGATTTTTTTCCATACATTTCTGAATCACCCTAATGTATATATATATATGTATATTAGGGTGATTCAAAAAAAATTTTTTTTGATTTTCTTTGGTCTTACCCCGCAGCTTTTTTACACTATTCATGAATGTGATGTTTGTAAAATTTTAGCTCAATTGAATAATATTTAGAGGTCGCGCAACGCGATCGAATTCTATTGAAAATTAGCAATTTCGAGAGTAGGAGTACATAACTTCATTACCCGAAATAATATGGTTCTTCATATAAAATGGAATAATTGAAAATGTTAGTTTACTCTACTAAGTAATTAGTCAATAAAATAATAGCTCAAAGTGAGTTGTAAAGACCCCCCTCCCCCCGTTCCAAAGCTGCATCATTTCTTACATCAGTTTGGGTAGAAAATGCAGCTGCAAGCTCGGGCTGTGGTTTCTGTTTTCTTTTTGGTTGTTTGAGATGTATGAGTTTATTCGGCTAAAACATCTAGACAGGGCCCAATATAAGTGACAGAAAGCCACTTTGATAGTAGCTGCTACAGTACAAAGTATGGGTCACAAAATGGGGAGGATTTGACAACGTTCATAAAACGGTAAAGGCAAACTATTCGCTCTGAATCTGCCGTTAACTTACAAAAGTCGTTTAAATCTATGACTTCCTTTGATAGTTCACTGGAACGAAACACTTTTGCAAAATATATTGGGAAAATGAAGGAGGATCGGTGGGTTTCATACCATTAATAGTATCAGGACCACAAGCATTGAAGGTTTACTTCTGGGTTCTAGTAAGTTAGTCAGGCTCTGGAATTGCTACGACAAATGCTAATGTGCGATAAAGAATTAGATAAATGGGAACTTACTGAGCTCATACGTGGCATGTGTTTCGATACGATATGCAGTGTTGGTAATAAAGTTGGAGCAAGTTTGAAATTGGGAAAAAGAACTAGGGAAGCAACTTTTATATTGTGCTTTCCGCCATTATATTTTAGACATTGTGGTATTACAACCGAAGTCTATTCTAGTCTTGGTCTTTCGGTATTTTAACCGATAAACCAAGAAATAGGCATAATTGGGGGTATTTGATTGCGTGCAATGTCAAATGCGGTGTTCAGGCAATTGCTTGGAACCATCCACTGCCATTTTATCTACAATACTGCTTTTTAAGCGGTTTCAGCAATCATAGTCAAGGATAAAACATTCTAATTTTAAACCTGGTGTGAGAAATGATGAGGTTGAGGAGTTGGTAGCCAATTCAGAGCAACGTGCAACTAGTAATGGAAGTTGAGCAAAGTCAACTTCTGATGACCCATGCAAAAGAAGTGTCCAAGGAATATACTAGAGCTTAGTCTGATTTTCTTGAGCGGAGTGGTGTATGTTTTCGTGTCCCAGGTGCGGTTCATCGTGTTATATCTGTCAAAGATTCTTTGTGGCTTCAAGTTTATTTCACAACCAGTTCAAAATTGCAGCCGGACAAAGAAAAGGTATTCGTAACATATGAATGTGATTTACTTCACATTCTTATCGTTAATGGGAAAGAATATCTAAGAGCTGGGCTCCCAGCAACCCTTTTTGTGCAAGCACTGAGAAATGATTTGGAACATTTTCAGCTTCCTTAATCATGTAGAGAAGAAATTCAAAATATATTAGCTGTTTAATCCTGAGCATTGGAATCTTCAAGATAGCTACCAACAAGGCTTTGTACTACCAAAGAAACTGAGGATTGTAAACGACAATACGGAGTGTGGCGTGGCCCTTATTGAAGCATTTGTTAAGACTATCACTAACGACGAAAAACAAAGACAATGTCTTCTTCAAGAGGTACAGGAACAAAGTAAAGGTTTCAAAGTTGCAAAAATGTAACCTTAAAAAGTAGTGCAAGAATTAATGAGCGAATTACTATATATTTAATGTATTTAAATTTGTTTTTTATATTTCTTCCGTATTTGATTAGTTTTCATACTTTTCTGCATTTCAGTGATTTTTCAGATATATAGTTAATTTTGTGATTGCACGTTTTTTTCTTCAGAGAAAAAAACAGCAATAAAGTAACTTTATTATTATTATTTACGTTCGCATTTGTGCCACTATCACAAAATTTGAAGTACTCATAAAGGTAAACATAGTTTACTAAAATTTTGGGCAAATAATTCAGTGTATATAAAGGCCTAAATAAGACGGTAAGACGAACAAATATACAAAGGCTACTTTTTTCCATAGATATCATTTACGCTCACGTTTTTATCAATATCACGAAATTTCAAGGCGTTTGCGCGACCTCTAAATATTAATATATTTTGTCAAAATTTTGCACAAATAATCAGTGTATATAGTGGCACAAAATAAGAGGGTAAGACGCACAAAAATACAAAGTTTATTTTTTACCATACATTTCTGAATCACCCTAATGTGTATATATATATATATATATATATATAGTCATAGAGATTCTTTACATCATATAGTCCTGCAAGAGGTTGTAGACATCAACTTAGCATACATTTTTACATTCTTCTCCGCTAAAAATATTCTTTAAAAGCTTCAATCAATAATGCAGGCTACATCTTAATTTTGCGTATTTTCCTTTATCACAATTATTCTTTTTCAGTGCTCTATTTCTTGTGGGAAAGGAAACCAACATCGATCAGCTGAATGCCGCAACAGTAATAAAATTAAACAACCGGATAGTCACTGTGATCCATCCTCTAAAGTCGTTTCTAGGGAATGTGATCAAGGACCATGTCCAATTTGGCAAGTTGGTGATTGGACTGAGGTATAATTTTATTTTTTGAAATTTGAAGTAAAATCTTTGATTCAGTGTTTTAAAGTCTTTGCGTGTGATTCGTTATTTACATTAAAAAATATAGCATATCACATTTTGCTTTGTTTAATTATATATTTTTTGCTTTTATCATTTTCTTTTTGAGTACCTAACTATTTATTTAATAGTACCCACATACTTTATATATTTGCTCAAAGTTATCATATTTAAGGGGTGGGTTTTTAGTTTTCAAACCCCCTCCAAAATTTTTCAAAACTTACAGAACTGCTTTTTATAGTTTCTCACTGACAAAATTATTTTTGTTTTTTATTTTAATTTTCTTATTTATTTTGAAACTCCAATTGAAAAATAAAATTATTATTATTGAATAATTGTACAAGCTAAGTGTTTTTTCGGCAGTATTTATTTTCATTGTAGTTATTGCAAACATAATTTATTAATAATAAACCTTTCCTTTCGAATTTTTAATACCACTAAAAAAAACAGCAAAACTCTTCAAATTTGTGAGTACTGAACTCTATATTTAACTCATCTTATTAGTGTCCCATACAGAGGCGTAGCTAGGGGTTGGCAGGAGTGGCTCTTGCCACGGGCGCAGCAACCAGGGGGGCGCAATTTTAACCTTTTTTTTAATAGTGGAAAAATGTTAAAGAAAAAAACTTGTAAGAACAAGAGCTAGAGGACAAAATGAAACAATTGTCGAAAAAAGAAGAAAAAAAAAAAAAAAAAAGAATAACAATTTTACCTGTGGCAGGGAATGCCATTCCGATTCACTTTTCTTCATCTTACCTCAACTCTTTTAGCGATAAACCTTATACAAACTTAGACAGACTGCCCTGCACAGCGCAAGCTCCCCTCACTGCGCCACAAATCACGTAGAACTTGGAATTATGTTTTGGCGGATTTCAGTTGGATACACTGCTCAGATCTATTTAACAGGATAGAATTTAGCTATATGACGCCAATAGGCTGACCTGAAATTGACCGTGCCTATCCTATCAAAAGAAGCAAACAGCCCTTTTCCGCTCCTTTCTTGGCGCTTGTTCCCCGATATCATATCAATTAATTACCATACATCTGAAATATCATTTTTCCACGACATCAAAAAATTGGCAAAATTGTCGTTATCATTTTGAAAACAGTTCGGATACATAGTTTTGTAGGGGGATTTTACACTAACATAAATAGCTTTAAAGTTGGCAACAATTTTTCTTTGGCAAAAACTAGCAAAAAAATAATGTATAGGTACGTATTTCTCAAAGTCGAGAGGGGAGAGATTTGTTAGAAACGATTATTGAATTTCAATGCACATTTCCACGTTTCTTTTACTATAGACACAATAGTAAACATTTTATTACGCATCCGTGTGTAATATTTTTGCAGCTTGTAATCTTCTATGATTGGAGCGGGTGATAAAAACTTATTAGAATTCACTTTTTCACATTAATTGGCACAATCCTGTATTTATTTATTTATTTATTTTTATGCGTTCACAACAACCGTAGGTTTAAACATTATATTTGATTTATCAAGTAACTTTAAATTGTTAATTAACAGCAGAAATTAAATCACAGTGACTTTAAAAGCAGTTTTGAAAGCGCTTTACTATAATTTCAGTTTATATACTAATCTGAAAGCGCGTTTTAAACATAGAATCACCAAAAAATACAATAATGCAATTTTACTTCCATTCATGTAGTGGAAAACTACAGCTGCACTTTTGGTTTAAGCTTTGTCTCCTGTCCTAGACTCAATTCTTTCAGTGTAATCGGACACTTAATGGCTTTCGCGAGGGGCTTTTCTCGTCCGTTCGGACAAAGAAAGACTTTTCTAATTGGTCACTCCTTCGAGAGTAAGTGACCTTCGCGAGATAGCCCCTCCTCCCGCTGATTTCAGAGGTTCTGTGCGTTTTAGTAAAGGGAAAGAGATTAAACTTGCAAATCCTTTGTGTACTTACTGCATCTCGCCTTTGACACGTTATTATTTGTATTATTTGGTGCTCTCGTTTTCTATAACTTCAGATGCATATCAATTCTTGTGAGGTCAAAAATGGGACCTAAAAAACCGTCAGGCAGTGCTTTTAAAAAAATCAGAAAAAATAAAGAAAAAACTGCTGCAGATCTTTCAGGACAGTTAAAAAATTGGCTAAAGCCTAATGAACAAGACTTAAGTGCCATTACAAGCTCTAAAGATGAAAATGACGCGAAGCAGGAATTTTCTGATATTGCGGTAAAAACTGACCACCACCACCAAGTTGATTGTCCACCATCAACTTCTGCTGATTTATGTGTGGACAATGCTCCATCAGTCGAAGATAGCAGGTTGATAGAAGAGAGGATGTCTGTTTCAAGCCCAGATGAGGATATATCATTGAAAGATCCCCATGATTTTGACTCAACTGCAGAAGAATACTGCACGACAATAGAGGAAATCATTTACGACGATCCAAAGCAATGGCCTGGCTTTCCTGAAATTAGTGATAAGGTAAGACTGCTTCTGGTTGATCATGGACCACAAACAGTTGACCTATCAACATTCGTATTCCCTGACTCGGATGGGGTTAGGCATCTAGATGCAAAATGGTTTTACAAAACTCTAGCAAACGGTGAACGAGTTCGAAGAAATTGGCTCTTATACAGTAAATCAGAAGGTGCTCTGTTTTGTTTTCCTTGTCTCCTTTTTGGGAAAAGTCAACAGGGAAAGACTTCATCATTTTCTGACATCAACAAAGGTTTTAAAGATTGGAAACATTTAAACCCAGTTCTTTATGAAGTGATTTTTTTGATTGGAAGAAAAGTTAAACAGCAAATCTTAGAAAAAGTTAAGTCTGCCAAATACTTTTCTATAATATTTGACTGCACTCCAGACAGTGCTCGCACTGAGCAGATGAGTCAGATTATTCGGTTTGTTAATGTATCAGGAGGAACATGTCAAATTAATGAAAGTTTTATTGACTTCATCAGCACAAATGAGAAAACGGGAGAAGATCTTTCCGGTGATATCTTTCAAAAATTAAATGAGGATGGTCTCAGTATTGCCAACTGTCGGGGGCAAGGATACGACAACGGCAGTAATATGGCGGGAAAATATAATGGTGTTCAGGCCCAGATTTTGCGACAAAATGATCAAGCTCGCTATGTGCCATGTGCAGCTCACAGTTTAAATTTGATAGGTGCACATGCTGCTGCGATTTCACCTGTGATGATTGGATTTTTTGGAACTGTTCAAAACGTGTTTAACTTTTTTAGTGGCTCAACAAGAAGGTGGCAACTTGCACTGAGTAACAGTGGTATCACTCTAAAAGGACACTGTCAAACAAGATGGTCTACGAAAAGAAGAGCTGTAAGCGCTTTAAAGAGAAGAGTGAAAGAAATATATTCAGTTCTGAACGAAATGACAGATCGAGAGAAGTGGAATTTAGAAACTACAGTAGGAGCTCAGGGATTAATAACACAAATCAATTACAAATTTTTCTGTCTTTTGGAAATTTGGGAAAGAATCCTCGTGTCTATCGACAAAATCAATAGAGCTCTGCAAAAAGAGTCTGTTTCGATCGGTATACGGCAAGCAAAATGATAGAGGGACTCTCGAAGACCATTCAGCTAATAAGAGATGAAGGGATTGAGAGAGAAATGTCATTTGCTACAGAAACTGCGAAAGAAATGGGCATTAATGCCCATTTGCCTGAAAAAAGAAGAAAAATAGCAATTAGAAAACTCACAGGTGCAGGAGCTGAAGATGAAGATTCGTGCTCTCTCAGTCCTATCAACGAGTTTAAAAGAGAGGTTAATGCAGTTTTGGACTGCATCTTATCGGAACTCACAACAAGATATAAAGCAATGGCTACAATATCTGACGATTTCTATTTTTTGACAGGTCCAGCTTTAAAAAACGAGTCTTTGACGGATCTTAAACAATATGCTGCTGATTTTAGCGTAAAGTATTCCAATGACATTGACTCTGTTGAACTTTTATATGAAATTGACACTTTCAAATTACAAGCGAAAGAGCTATTGGATCTTGACAAAGCCACCCCATTGGATCTACTAGAAAAAATAGAAGAGTTCTCATTGGGAGACATTTATCCAAATATTCAAATTGCGCTTAGGATATATCTAACCCTCCCTGTTACGGTAGCTTCTTGTGAACGAAGTTTTAGTAAACTCAAATTAATAAAAAATTATTTGCGAAGCTCAATGGGACAAGAGCGTTTGTCAAACCTTGCAATAATTTCAATCGAGCATGAGGAAGTCGAAAAATTAAACTTAGATGAATTGGTAAATGAATTTGCATCAGTCAAAGCTAGAAAAGCTGAATTTTAATGAATTGCGCAGCAAATTCAACTAAAAAAAGAGAAGTTATTCAAATGCCTTTAAAAGTTAATATTTTTGGCTTGAGAAGTGGTTATTTTACGTTAAAATGCAGATGTTTTCAATATTACAGGCATTGTTTTACATAAATTTGAAGCAAATTAACAGTTTAAGATTAAATACAAAGGTAAGAATTTAGGATCGTGTTTCTTTTTTTTATGTTTCCACAAAATCGAAATTTTAAAGCTTTATGTTAATGCAAAACTTTGTAAAGAAACTTTATGGATCTCTCTGTCAGTTAAATTTCCATTTTGTGAAAAATATGGTATAATGATAAAATAGCACTTATAAAAATGAATTAAATTTTTCTGTTATTGCTGATAAAATTTAAGACAACAACAATCAAAATTTACTGGATAAGGAACTGTTTTGGGAGGTCACTGCTGTGACCTCCCATGACCTCCCATCAACGTGAACCTGAGGGGGGCGCGATTTCCGAAGTACGCCACGGGCGCTGGCCCCCCTAGCTACGCCTCTGGTCCCATAAGATAGAAATTTCAAAAGTACTCTTTGGAATTTGCGTATTTGAGTAAACTCATCTATCCAGAATTTTTTTCTCCCTTGAAAAGATGAGTCTTCTTTTTTTTTTTACATTTTTCATGTTATTACCCTTTTAACATCTATTGTAACAAAAATCAATAGAATATAGAACATGAAATTGAATTTTATTGACTTTTTTTTTCACAAGAAAAGGTTTGGTAAAACCCTCCCCGAAACTAAGGTCTGGTTACGGCCCTGCATTTGCTAGTCTATAGTAGCTTCAATATTTAAGACATTCTTTAACCTAATTACTTTATTTTCTAAATATTTTATATATATATATATATATATATATATTCTTAGTAGTACCTCCTTTAAGAAACACTTTTTATGGTCCTAGTATCTTTAAATGGGGATCTTCATGTTTTCACCTCTGATTAAGGGACAGCTACAGAGAAAAATTATGAAAATGAATCTATGAAAGTATTAAATTTATTGAGAACTAACTTCTGTTATTTTTTATACAAAAAGTTACCAGGTAGAGATTTATCTTGACAATAACATGCAAAAAGAAAATCAAATATGTACTTCAAATTTCTTGCTAAGATTTACAGTCATGCATTTTCCATATGAGTTCAACTCCAACAGATAGTTTCCATGACAAACTTTTTATAGAAAAATTGATATGTAATAGCACTGTTTTTTTCTGCAAGATAAACCGAATGTAGTATACTTTTATGATCTAAATCAGCATTGAGAAATGCTGAAAAAATAAGAAGCTAATTCAAGTACAAGAGAACCCCTCAATAAGGGACTCTAAATCAATTTATTGGGGGTCCTCAATGTGAAGGACGCTGAATTAACTAACTTAATATGTGGTCACATTGTATTGCATTGTAAATTACATAACGTGAAGAAAATCCATGCAACAAATTACTTCAAACTAATTTCGATAAATTTCAAAACTTTATTCTACTAAATTTTTGAGTACATTTTAATTCATAAAGTAATTTTTTTTCAATTTGAATAATTATGAGTTTTATTTACTTTATAAGCAACATTTGCAATAGATAATCTTAAATGTTGAACATGGCTGTTACATTTATTATGATATTATACTGTGATAAATACACTGGTTTATCATTTACCTCCAAATAAGGGACTCTCCTATTTAAGGGACAAAAATTAATCCCTTTAGTGTCCTTTATTGATAGGTATAAAATATTTTTAACCATTCAAACAATGTTTGAAGTAATCTCGATTAAATGATCTTAATTTGTCTATGGCAGAGGTGTGGAGCCTGCGGCCCCTGTGGGTTTTTCATGCGGTCACTATAAGAAAACTACTAGTTCTTGTATGAATTAATATTTAACTATATGTATTGTGTCAGTCTGATAATCAATTTCAAAGATTCAACACATAAAATAATGCAAAATGTGTTAAAAATAAGACATACTTCCACATGTCGTACTAGCATCTGTTGTCGGCTAGAATTTTGAATACTGATAGGTATAGTATTATAGCCATCGAGATTTGGAGAACGGGGGGGGGGGGGAGGTTGAATGTGTGCTAATTTCATTTTGTGACTTTTTTAAATATAAGAATATACTGATCGATTTTCAGAATTAGATTACTCTTCATCTCATTTCTCTCAGAATTCATTACTCTTGTAATGAAACTGGTGTAATAATTTAACTATTATTAGTAAATAAATGTCCAAAGGGCCTGTAGAACTACAAATAAAGTAATTTGATTTAACGGAAGACACTAGCTTCAATTTTTTGTTTTTTTTTTTTTTTTTTTTGGCACAAAAGAGGATCCCATAAACATTTGTAAATTAGGCTGTTAAATATTTATTCTTAAGCCACAGCAAGACCGTGTATGCGGTTTATTTTTGTGATTTGGAAGCATTTACTGCAGGTAGTAATCATTCTGTGTCATGACAAAAATTATTGCTGGCTTAAAAATGCAATTATAGATGCTTATTTAACAATTACAAGATTTTGATTCAAACATTCAGCTAATTTAGAGCAAGAAAATAAAGTATATATCCCATTTGAATATATCATCGAATTTTACAGTTGTTTTAAGTCTTATTCTGTGGTGGGCAGATAAAGGGCAGTAGATGCAAATTTTTATTTTCCATTTTTTTTTTTTTAACGTATTATGCATTTTTGTCATCTATTGTACTTGAAATTTATTGTGTAAGCTTGCTTATTTGGTTTTCGGTAAAAATGAAGTACTTAATTAAGTCAAGTTTCAACATTTACCTGTTGTTAGTTATGGAATCCAGAACATGTCTTTTCAAATATCTCAAAAGTAGAATTTTGGGCCCTTGGAGCAGCTTATCAGAAGAGGGTGTAATGTTCAAATGAGTACAAAGCTTTAAAAGGGCCATTGTGGTCAAAAACCATAAATTTTCAATTCAATCATCCCTTCCTATTTGCATGATTTTACTGATTTGCATATTAATTTTATTTAGTGCTCTGTAACTTGTGGCACTGGCATTAAACAAAGGCCATTTTGGTGTGAGTATGATGGAAAGTATGTGGACCATCGTTATTGTACTGATGAAGAGCCTCTCTCTAAGGAAACATGTTCTTTTGCTGACTGTTATGACTGGATTGCTGAAGAATGGGAATTGGTAATTTTTTTCATTTTTCCTTTTATGCATTGAATATTCAAAACATTATAGTAAAAAATTCAAGGTATGCAAAATACAAATTAAAAATCATAGCATTGTTGTACATTTCCGTATTAGAAATGGAATAAAAAATGTTTGGATTTCATATAGTATAAAGGTCATTCAATTCATTTCAATTCAACTTGGTACAAAAATAGGAATGTTTATGTACCCATCAACCAATTTTTCTAAAATTCTATACTGTGCTATTTTTTTTTCATTTTAGCTAAAATTGTGATATAATCATTCCTATATAATTAAAAAACTTTTTTCAACTTATTTTTTTAACCATTCAAAAGCAAAGAATGGTACCTATGTTTACATTTATTCAAAGCTCATAAATAAATTAGAGCTCATGTGATACTTGCTAACGCATTTAAAGATAAAAAAATATTTTTCACGATATTTGTTCAAAGAATTTATGAAGACAGTTCTCATAACGAGATGGCATAAAACTATTTTTTTGTTTAGTCATAGGAGTAATTACATGTATGTAAACACAATATTAGAATCGGTATTATGTGTTAAAATCAAATGTTATAGAGGGGGGGATAGACCCTTAACCCCTCTCTTGCTATACTAATAATATGCAACAATTATTTCAGAACTACCATCATGACTGGTGGAATAAACATTATATAGCTTCAACAACTTGGTATTTTTCCAACTCTTGGGGACTTTATTTCATTTATTATTATTTTTTTAGTATTCGAAATTGTTTCAATTTTTCTATTGCATGTAGAAACTACATCTTTTACCTAACTTTTGTGCTTCTTTGATGCCACATTTCTTGTCTAATATTAGTGTTTTGCTGTATTTTTGCTACAATCCTGTAGCATCTGTTTTCAGTTTCAGATATTTATTACTTTTATATTAGCAAACAATATAAAGTATATTGAGCAAAAATACAAAGAAATTTTGCTGTACAAATATGAATTTCTTTTACCACATCAGTTGTTAGTTATAAGAAGCAATGGGTTGTTTCTGGATTCGGAAGTGTATAATCCAATATTCATTATGAGCATATAATCCTACATTAGTGTCTATAGAATTATGTTGAATTTTTTGATTCAAACATGAAAGTTTCTCCTGAAAGGCAGTAGGATCTACACATTATGTTCATTCTTTTGTACTAAATTATAAGGGGGCTTGATATTCTCTTGATCATTCTTGCATTTTCCTGGGGATTTTTACTTCACAATCTTTCTTTAACCCGCCTTTTTAACCAACTTCAAAAAAAGGAGGAGGTTCTCAATTCAAAGCATTCGCACATAACATCTGATCTGCTGAACCGATTTGGACGAATTTTTTTTTAATCGATAGGAGATGGTGTAACTTAGGTACCATGTACTCATATGACGATATTTGTTCACTGGAAAAAAAAAGTTATGATTGAAAAACTAAAATTTCATGTTATTTAAAACAATACGTGCTATCGTAAATCCTTACTTCAATGAGCAACCCAATGGTCAAGTGGTTAAACACGTCAGGTTGAAGTTCCTGATGGAATGAGATCGAGTCCAGGTCTGCAAGGATTTTTTTGAACAGCTGCATGTTTTTTTTTTTAAATTTATATAATTAAACGATTTTAATTAAAGACAATATCAATCAATAAGTAGTCAAATTTAAAGCGATTTGTCCTAAATGATTAAATATGAAATTCATTGTTACAAAACGTGGTTGCTGTGAAGCAGTAATGATAATGAGAATTTTCAATGAAATCTTAACTAAATCAAACATGAAATTCAACTAAATTTAAACTTTATTCTGATCTTTATTTAAAAGCGTAATTTTTAATTTTTAACTATATTTTGATTATTTTAAGTGCATTTACACTAAAAATAATGAAATAAAATATTTTTGGAAATAAAATAGAACCGACTTCAGTTGAAATTGCTCTAAAAAGTAAAAAATAATTTTTTTCTTTGAACACCATCGAAACTACTTTTAAACATAAGTTTTGAAGTCAGCGCAAAAACAATGTACAGAATCATACGCAACTACAATTCAACTATAAATATAAGTTTTAATGAATCCAGGTTCTTTAAGAGCAATCACGTACATTTCATTGATTACTACACATTCGTGTAATGGTACAAATATTCTGCTTTTAATTTTCAATGGTTTCTCTGAAAAATGTTGGCAAAATATGGTTAAAAACCATTTTACTTATCGTTTTTGCGCCGACTTCAAAACTTACGTTTAAAAGTAGTTTCAATGGTGTTCAAAGAAAAAAAAATATTTTTTCCTTTTTGGAGCAATTTCCAACTGAAGTCGGTTTTATTTTTTTTCCAAAAATATTTTTTTCAATGTTGAATACTTTTGCGCTTGTTATGAGTTTGCTTAGTTAGTAAAGCTTGTCGATGCGTCAATGCAGATAGTTAAAAAATTTAGCCATCAGTCGCCAATACTAACTTGGAGAAAACATTGACCCATCTGCCTGAGAAAACATCTAAATGCAGATGCATGACCGATGGTTTTTGGGGAAAATAGTTCCTATGTTTTCAAAAGGGGAAATTCTATCTTCTATATTTTTTATTTCATAATTGAGCGATTCCATACCAAATCACCGAAAAAAAAAAAAGTTGGTTGCACGACCGACTCGGATTTTTTTTTAATTTGGTACACAGATTGATGGTATAGAGGTATGAAAAAGCCCAAAAGGAAAGTTACCTGCTCCACTTATTTTCTGAGATACATGCCCTCAAAGTTTGTCCGCCACGTCAAAATACTAAAAAAGTGATGTTAGTTAATCATTTTTTATAAAAAATCGTACTCATACAAAATAAAAGTGTTAGATATCTATGGAAACTAGTTACTCCAGGCATTCTGAAAAAAAAATACTAGAACGTTCATAATGAAAATTGCCAAGGTACAGGGCTCTTTGAAGTTGTCACCACAAAAACTTGATTTTGCAGATTTTGCTAAAATTCAGGCATTTATTACAAAAAAAGGCAAACAAAACCAAAGGTTTTCTCACTTTCTGGTAGTGTACAGGTCCTCCCTGTAAATTGCTACGCAATAAATTTTTTGGGTTTCTCACTCCTTCTTGGAAATATTTTAGCTTAAAGACAAGCCGTAAGGCAAAAAATGCGTTTTTGGCCATCTTGGCAGCCACTTTTCTCATAAAGGGGGAGCAGTAGAAACTTTAATTTTTTTTAAACAAGCCACTGATATGTTAGCTATTCACAGGAAAAGAGTTTACTTTTGGTTATTTCTCCCATTAAGAGATATCCTGCTGACAGTATATGCATGTTTTTCGCGACGACCATATGCTTTTGTTCCCCCTCTCATGGACTTAAAATTAATTAAACCAAAAAATAATGATATATTTATTATTAGCTGTATTATCTACCCAATATGTCATGAAATTTAATTTATTAAATCATTGAACAATAAATATGATAATTGATGAAAAAAAGAAAAAGTATTTCTCTGATGCCTGAGCATTATGCATTCCTAATTATAAAGCACTAAATACTTTCTTGAGAAATTAATTAACATAAATGAGCTCTAAATAGTTATATTATAAGCAATACCCAATTTTGTGATTGGGATACTCCTGTTTTTAATTGAAGAATTTCTTGAATATCACATGAATATCAGGAAAATAAATGAGGTCTTTTCGTTTGATGTAGGATATTTTATGACAAATTTCATTTGATGGGCTACTAACTGAGCATGGTGATAAAGAGCTATTAATTTCAGCATCGAATTCCATTTTACCTTATTAACAGTTAAATATTTACAAAATAATTAAATAAATAATTTAATCTAAAGCCATGCTTGAAGAATTAAAATTAGTGCAACTAATTTATTCCCATACTGATCTTTACAAAATTGACATGCGTTGAGCACTGATAAGAACTGACAAGAAAAGTTTACTCACTAAAATATTAGTTCACAGATACTATAAAGCATACATTCTATTTTCCACAAAATAATACTGCAACAAAGAACAAGGGTATCCTCCTGTTTATAGCCATCAATCAGGAACATCCAATCACAAGATTGGGTATTGCCTATGAGATAAATATTCGAAGCTCCTTTATTTTAATTGATTTTTCAAGAAATTCTTTAGTACCTACCCCTTTATACCCTTGTTCTTTGTTGCAGTATTATTTTGTAGAAAATAGAATGTACGCTTTATAGTATCTGTGAACTAGTATTTTAGTGAGTAAACTTATTCTTGTCAGTTCTTATCAGTGCTCAACACATGTCAGTTTTGTAAAGATCAGTATGGGAATAAATTAGTTGCACTAATTTTAATTCTTCAAGCATGGCTTTATATTAAATTATTTATTTAATTATTTTATAAATATTTAACTGTTAATAAGGTAAAATGGAATTCGATGCTGAAATTAATAGCTCTTTATCACCATGCTCAGTTAGTAGCCCATCAAATGAAATTTGTCATAAAGTATCCTACATCAAACGAAAAGACCTCATTTATTTTCCTGATATTCATGTGATATTCAAGAAATTCTTCAATTAAAAACAGGAGTATCCCAATCACAAGATTGGGTATTGCTTATAATATAACTATTTAGAGCTCATTTATGTTAATTAATTTCTCAAGAAAGTATTTAGTGCTTTATAATTATGAATGCATAATGCTCAGGCATCAGAGAAATACTTTTTCTTGTTTTCATCAATTATCTAATTTATTGTTCAATGATTTAATAAATTAAATTTCATGACATATTGAGTAGATAATACAGCTAATAATAAATATATAATTATTTTTTGGTTTAATTAATTTTAAGTCCATGAGAGGGGGAACAAAAGCATATGGTCGTCGCGAAAAACATGCATATACTGTCAGCAGGATATCTCTTAATGGGAGAAATAAACAAAAGTAAACTCTTTTCCTGTGAATAGCTAACATATCAGTGGCTTGTTTTAAAAAAAATTAAAGTTTCTACTGCTCCCCCTTTATGAGAAAAATGGCTGCCAAGATGGCCAAAAACGCATTTTTTGCCTTATGGCTTATTTTTAAGCTAAAATATTTCCAAGAAGGAGTGAGAAACCCAAAAAATTTATTGCGTAGCAATTTACAGGGAGGACCTGTACACTACCAGAAAGTGAGAAAACCTTTGGTTTTGTTTGCCTTTTTTTGTAATAAATGCCTGAATTTTAGCAAAATCTGCAAAATCAAGTTTTTGTGGTGACTACTTCAAAGAGCCCTGTACCTTGGCAATTTTCATTATGAACGTTCTAGTATTTTTTTTCTGAATGCCTGGAGTAACTAGTTTTCATAGATATCTAACACTTTTATTTTGCATGAGTGCGATTTTTTATAAAAAATGATTAAATAACATCCCTTTTTTAGTATTTTGACGTGGCGGACAAACTTTGAGGGCATGTATCTCAGAAAATAAGTGGAGCAGGTAACTTTCCTTTTGGGCTTTTTCATACCTCTATACCATCAATCTGTGTACCAAATTAAAAAAAAATCCGAGTCGGTCGTGCAACCCCCATTTGGTGATTTGGTATGGAATCGCTCAATTAAAAGTACGTACTGCAGGAGACTCAAAATCGGGCAGCAGAGGGACCAACACAGCTTTGTTTTGAAATTTTCTGAATTTCAGATTCTGAAATTTTACCAACACAGCAGATGAGAGTTTTAAGCATTACAATAAAACTTCCAATTAATGGACAATCACGCAAACCAGAAGTTTTATCCATTACTGAGAGGTGTCCGTTGTTAGGGAAGATTACTTTTTGAGGATTTTACTATTTCAGATTTTACTTATTAATTTAATGCAAAACTTTTTTTTATAATATGTACCAGTGCCATCATACACTACTTATACTTATAATTGTGCATTTTTTACTATATCTCGCTTAAAATCAGCTCATTTTAGCTTTGCACTTTTAAATGCTAGTGTGCTTTTTCATTACAATTCTTTAAATCCCCCCCCCCTCTTTTATCTTATCTTTCTATTAAAAGCATATTCCTATGCATTTTTCTCCATTTTTCTGTGATTTTCTATGATATTTTCAATAAAAAATTAGAATTGTAAATATGTTGACGGCTCCTATCATACTATCATCTTTATATATACAGTGATTTTTATTTAAACTATAGCTTGCATAGGTTACTACAATATATTGAATACCTTTTTGTTCCTAAAAAGTGTTTAAAACACACTTTTCATCAGGCGGTTTTTCTGTTTCTCCATCGGCCATTTCATCGGCCACCGATGCTAACTTGAAGAAAACATCCTTCCATTGCCCTTCTTTTAACCATCGATCAACAATTGGCATCTACCCATCGGCCAAAATTTGCCATTGGCCGAGCCCTATTAGTTAGCTCTCTTTGGCAAATTTAATTGTGGTTTCATACACATTACTGCTCTTTTTCGTACATGATTTATAACTTAAAAATTAGTTACAAGCAGCAACATACGTATTTTGTTTTCGTTCTTTTATTTATTTTTTTTTTAATTTTCACTTTCCGGTTCATTTTCATTCTCTAAAACCTGGAATTTTTGCATAATTTTGCTTTGTTGATCTCTCCTAATAGAGTCAATTTGAAACTAATTTCAACAATTTTAGAAATAATCACTTGCGATTGCTAATTGAATTCTTATTGCGAAATATTATGGACAAGCTATTAAATTTCATGGTTGAAGAAGCCCTTTGATATCACAATGAGAGTCTTGTAGTAATAATTAACAGTCACAAAATAAATAAATATCACTTCAATTTTATGAGTGTGTAATTTGTGTTTCTTTTTTAATTAGTGTCCTATAGGTTGTGGAGATGCCGTGGTGCATAGGAATGTGTATTGTTATTCTTCATCTCAGGAAAAAGTGTCTGAAACATACTGTGCACATTTACCTCGGCCAACTAGCTATAAAAACTGTTCTTCTAACCCACAATGTGGAAATCTAGTTGGCGCACCATCTCAACAGCCAGGCCAGTGGTCTCCTGCTCCTCGTATTTTAAGCGACACAAATTCCATTTCAGAGTTTAGCCATGGTGTGTGGAGAAAAGGTGAATGGTCAAAGGTAAAAAAATATCTTTTCTGAATAAATGGAAGTCATGTTATTTATATAATATGCACATGTATCTCAAATTAACAGGTGTGAACAAGAGTAAATATATAACTTGAGCTTTCAGTTGAAATAAATATGTGTCAAATAAAACCAGAAAGTTAATTTAACCGTACATGGAGACAAGAATGCTAGAATACAGGCTGGAAAATTATGTTGAGTGAGCACTAGTTCATTTTATGCACAAAAATTTATACTAGACCACAGTATGACGCCTAGATTTAAATTCTTATTTCTAACACGACAAGGAAAAAGATAAACTGATTGTATTTTATTTTTTTCTTGTCTGGTTTCTGCAAAAAAAAATAAATAAAGCAAAAAAAGTATTTTTGGTTTATTTCATGAAACTTTACTGCTTATGTTAGAACTGAAAACTGAAAACAATAAATAACTTTAAAGATAAGGGAAAAGAGTGTAAAAAGGAAGCATTTGATTGATATTCAAACAAAAATTTTAAGCATTTGTATTTTCATAAAACTTTTTGAAAATTTACCATTTTTTCCTATTTTTGTAGAAATTTAAACCTTAGAAGAGCACTCCTCAAGAAGTTATTCAAATTTTATTGTAATTTACATTTGTATTGTACTTGCAAATGCTGAACTGGCAGTTATTTCAAATTAAGATTTCAAAATTCTTGACTAAGTTGACATCCACTTGCAATTTTAGTTCACTTTTTGCTACTGATATTCTTTCACATTGGCCATGTTTGAGAATTTGGAAGTTTTCATATTCAGTCAATTGATTGTTTTCTAAAAGAACTCTTTTCGGGAATTTCTTCTTGTACCCAGACACCACCACATCATGTGTTGCTAGTGTAGTTCCAAGGCTAGTAAGAGGTTGGAGAAGTGTACCCTGGGCAGTCCTCAAGAGAAACAAGGCAGTCTGACACGAGTTTTTCATATAAGTATGAGCATAGCAGGGTTTTTCTGACTTTACCAGGGTTGATAGATCTGACTGACAAGGAATTCTTATTTCTCTTTTTAAATTATGGATTTATTCCTAGTAAGATATTCAAAAATTTTCTACTTATTTGGTTATATACTTTAAAAAAAAAAAGAAAGAAAAGAATAATCAGTTACCCAACCTGAATTAATGTTTCAAACATGAGTGGTAAGCACAAGTGAATAAGCCATACGGAACACAGTTTAATATTTGAAATTATGGAACCTCTTGCTATTTTTGGTATAATTTCCATTGAGTCTCAGGCCCGTCATTTAGGGGGGCAGGGGGGGGGTCAATTGCCCCCCCCCCCGGCTTTGAGAAATCAATGTATTTACATATAAGTGGGCGTGGTTTTTGATGTTTTCTGGTGAAATTGCATTTGGACCCTTTGCCCCCCCCCGGAAAAGTTTGAATCGACATGACTGAGCCTCGGTAAGTTGATACCCGCTTAACTCGACACATTTTCGTATTCCCTTGGGGTGCCGAGTTTTCAAGGTTTCACTATACGCAATTAATTGCAAAATCCATGCATCCGTAACATACAGATATAGATTCATGTACTTCAAAAATCCAAACAATGAAAAGCATTGAAGAGGCAGCTCTGAAATTTCAAATTTTAATTTTTGAAAAACAGAGTGCGTTGTGTATTCAATATATCAGGGGTCTGTCCAGGATTTTTTACAGGGTCCGTTTTTTGTGAAAAACTAAATAATTTTGTGAAAAATTAAATAATTTTGCAAAAATCAAACAATTTTGCAAAAAAGAAAAAAAAATTGCAAAAAAATTTTTTTTTCTTGAATTTAATAAAAAATAAAAATTAATTAATTTTATTTTCCTCTTAAAAAAGCGTATTAAACATCAAAAATGCGAAAAGTCCGATTTCTGTAGCGGATGCAAAGAGATTGCAGTTTTCAAAGTGATCATTCAAGTGACATCAAAAGCATAAAAACGGAATATAAAATAATTTTTTTTGGTGAATTTTTTTTACAATTGCATTTTAAAGGTCGATGGTAAACATATTATTGATGTCTGTTAACACAATTAATGCAAAAATAAAATGGAACGATCGTTTAGACTCATAAAAGAACAGTTAATTTTGCTTTAAAAAATTTAAAATAGTGATCTGAGCAAAAAATAAAGCGAATTTTCAATTATTTGCCTCCTAATAAAGAGTAATTAGCTTGAAAAGTAAGTAAAATTCGATTTTCATATTGGATGCAGAGATCGCTTTTTTCAAAATGAAAGCATCAGAAATATAGAAACGGTTTTTAATAATTTATTAAAGTCAAAAATTTTAGAGCTACATTTCATCAGGTTTATATGACGAATGTCATTAATAATCATCGACATATTCGCCAAAATATATGAGGAAAAAATACGGTAGGGAAACACAGCAAAACAAAAAATACCAGACTTCCAATATTAACAGATGCAAAAATACATTAATTCTTGAATATAACCAAAACACCACCCCTGTAAGCATTAAAAAAAATTAAATAAATGAAATAAAAAAAAAATTCTGCCAAAATAAGGTCAAAACATCGCACCAAAAATGTCAGATGGAGATAATTTTAATTTTAAATAGCTGATCGCTCTACCCAGAAGCAATCCCATTTTTTCTCCAACCCTAGCTATCTGTTCGTAGTTCTAAGTTCATTCCTCTGATAATTGCTATTATCATTATTTCCTTTATGTTTAAGTCCATCCAGGGAGAAAAATCCTTACTCTGCACTTCCAGAGAAATTCATAACAGCAACATCGCAGCAAGCCGCTTTGATTTGCATATGATAAAACAAACAAGCAGAACTATTAAAGCAAAACAACTATCTTTTTTAAGTTGTTAATTTCTTTAAAAGAAACCAACAAAAAGTGCTACATTTTACACTAAAGATTTTTTGCTTGCCCAAGCTCTGTCCAAAAGTTATGGGCTTTCACACAGAAATATGCTATGCATTTTTTTGATTTCAGATTTGCTTTTTGAATGAATAATGTGTGAAATGTACGTTTGTTTGATCATCATTTTGTGAAGAGTCCGTTTCGCTTGATCGTATTTTTGTGAAGGGTCCGTTTTGCTCGATAGTATTTTCGTGAAGGGTCCGTTTTGCTTGATCGTATTTTTGTGAAGGGTCCGTTTTGCTTGATCGTATTTTTGTGAAGGGTCCGTTAAAGGACCCGAATTTCCTCTGGCCAGACCCCTGTATATTACACTTCTATTTTGCTTTTAATAAATGTATATATATATATATATGTATATATATGTATATATATATATATATATATATATATATATATGTATGTATATATATGTATATCTATGTATATATATATATATATATACATACATACATACATATATATATATATATATATATATATATATATATATATATATATATATATATATATATATATACATACATACATACATATATTTGGATGCATGGTGTGTCTAAAAAGTTCGGTGAATGATATGAGAAAGACATAAAAACAGAATTTTAATTGTAAATACCTTTATTGACCTTTAAAATACTCTTCACCAACCTACAACACATTTCTAAAAAACATTTGAAAACTGTTGGAAAAACTCTTGATGTGGAGTTGCTCTCAGAATAGCCGTCACATGGTTCAGAACCTCTTCCACATGAACAAATCTTGCTTTTGCTTTATTCTTTATGGAAGATAGTCTCAACCATGTCTTTAATAATATCTAATTCTGCTATTAATCAGAGTCCATTGTCGATCTTTTGTTAACATCATTCGCACACGTTCAATGTTTTCTGGTGTCCTGCTCTTAAATGGTCGACATTATTGCTCCATGACGCGTATTGCTCGAGTCATTCAACTAAGCTGAATGCAACAAACACTGCACTAGAGGAATCATGCTAGTACCGACAGAGATTAGGTCCAGAAATGTCCGCATGTGTATAAACAGGCACCCATGCAAAAGAATTTACCTTTTTTCTTTAAGTATCTTACTGTGTTGTCCTGTGCTGCAGAGTCTACCTAAGAAATAAAAATTGTTTTTAGTGAAGCATGTTCTACAATAAGGCTTAAATAAAAGAAAAAAGTTGAATGTAAAACTTCAACCTCTGAAAGAAACTAGACTTGTAAAAGAAGCATACACACACAAATAAGCAATTATTTTCATATAGATAGCGTAATCCAATAACAGTCATCAAAAAATAGTCTGTCAATAGCTTGCAGGCATCAGTAAACTTATGTATCATTGTTTTATATCTGTATATCCAACAAAAACCTCTCTTTACATCCATAACTCGAATTTTAGCATTGAAGTGCCTTGTAACCTCAAAATAGGTATTTAATTTTTTCTTACCCGTGCTCATTAAAAGTTTTTGAATTTGTTTTTTCCTTTTAGCCTAGAGGTATATTTTGTAATGTGCTTTTTTTTTTCTTTGTTTATCAGCTTACAGTTTCATATGTTTATGCATTTATTAAGTCATTTTTTGCAATTTTATTTTATTGCTAATTCCGATTACCTATTCAAATAGTTTTTCCCTTTCAATTGATGTAGTGTTCTAGCCCCTGTGGAGAAGGTATAAGTCGAAGGACTATAACATGCCATAATTCAGAGGATGAATCACGCCTTCCTTTAAATTACTGTGATGTTAAAATAAAGCCAAAAACTACTGAAAAATGCATTGGAAGAGAGTGTGGAAAGTGGGAAATAGGTAATTGGTCTAAAGTAAGTTTAAAGAAATGCTTTGTTATATATTTTTAGTATCTTGGTTTTTTTTCCAGTCCTAAAAGTTTCCTCATCGAGAAAGATCATAATTTGAACACTAAGCAAGTCTGAATGAAAACAACACAGGAAGTTAAACTATAAATTCAGTTAATTTCGGCATTTAAATTGCTGCAGAATGTAGTAGGAAAATAATTAACTCGATAATTTTTAGTCCAAGTTGATCTCAGCATTAAATATGTTAACATGAAAAAATTATAAAAAAATCAGTATGATTTATACTTTATTTCCATTTCTAACATATTTTAATGAGAGCAAGTTAAGTTATCATACTGTACATCTGTAAGTCATAAAACAGTCTAAGATTAAATTTGAGGGTAAATTTGTGCTACAGAACAAAAATTACCTATAAGTTTTGAAAGCAAACAAGATAACTTAAGCTTGAGCACAATTTCTTTTTTGTCTTTTGTATCTTATGTAATACTTTGCTTCTTGAACCTTCTTATTCTTTAAATTTTCAGCATTTTTGACATGAAATGGGATCTACTGCATACTGGACTCTGTTTTAATTTGCTCTTTTTCACAGTGCAACTTTATTACCTGGAAAATTCTTGCCTTTGCCACTATGCAAACTGTATAAATACTATATATGACATAAATTTATTGCTACACACAACAAAGCTATATCGGCATGAACTTTGTTTTACAGTCAAGTATAGTGAAAAGTTCCATGAAACAAACATAAAAGGTGTATATTAATTAAGCACTGGAATTCAAAAAAAGATATAAATCTGAAAATGAACTTTTTCAGGACAGCCTAAAAATAAAAAGCCCTCCTATCTGTTACATACAGCCAGCATAAGTTTTCAACAATGTTTTGAACTGTTACTACAACGGCTCACCTATTGGCAATTCTTCATTTTTTAACTTTGTTTTTAGGACATTTTTCAATAAAAACTGATCTTCACTTTTTTTCTTTGCTTCGATATTCATTTTCCATTTCTAGTTCTCTATTATTGATAGCTTTCTTGAGTTCCACAAAACAAAAATGTGCTGCAAAGATATGTTTGGGGTATTTACAAAAGCACTTCAAGCAGTTTTACCCTACTCAAGCAATGAGTTCTGCATTAGCTTCATTTGCTTTGTGCAAAATATTGGGTTTCTGTCAACCTTTTTGCAGTCTGAATTTGATTTTTGTTTAGAAGTAGTAAATGAATTTGAAATAACTTCATTCAAAACTCATACATTATGTACTTAATGTCCAAAATGTGTTTTTGAAGTTTCTTCCAGGAAAATTTTGGAAGTTTTACTATAGGTGGTCCACGTGCATCAAGTTCTTCACCACAAAATACAACAACTTAATGAAATAATTTCTACAAGATCCTCTGTTTTGCTTGCGTTACAGAATGATTTCCTACAGTAAATTATGCTTATCTCTATCAAAATCAATATTTTATCATCATTATTACCAACAATTTCACTATCTTAAACTGTAAGAAAACAGTCACCACTTGAATCCTCAAAATTTCAAGATCATCATCTTTTAAGCGTTTAAGTTTTGTTAATTCATCTTATAGATTAAAGTTTTCTTCATGTCTTTCACTGCAGAAAAAAACCCAAATAAATAAATAATAATAAGTTAAGTATTGTATGCCAATTATATTACAAATTACCCAAATCGTGAATTATAACTGCAGAAATTTAAACTTAGTAATCTATGTAACAACAAAACAAAATGCTTTTGAGTTATAAAATTATTCTAAACTTATGACATGTAATTTGGATGTTAGTTAATGAGTTAATAATTATAATAGCATTAGTTAAATAAATTCAAATGATATTTCATTAAAAATAAATTTATGTTTTAGTTAATATCTAGTTTCAAGAACTGATGCTATTATTCATGCACTTATTCAGTTACTAATAAATAATAAAGGGTACACATTTTCACAACAGAAACTACTAAGCTTTAGCTACAGAAACATTTTTAATGCTAAAATATATTCAAGAGTTATCAAAATTAAGGTAGATTTTGAAAAAGTGAATCAAGATAAGGTACTAACTAGTAACTCATGAATTTCTGAATACATCCATCTTGATTCGCTATGATAAAATACAAAAGTTAATACCAGTAACAGGTCTAGGCCCAGCGAGGCTAGTCCCAGTCACTTTTTCATCCTTCAATAAAGATTAGCATTCATCAAACTATTCACCCCATTGCAAATAACAGCTGCTTCTAGTAAACTATTCAAAATGCCTGTTGAAGTAGTAACTTTTCCTAGTTTCAAGATTAACTTTGGATTTGAAAAGCTTAAAACAATATCTCTAGTCTTGCCATCTGTGCAGAAATGTAGCCCATACACATCCATTTTAATAAATTTAAATAACTGGAGCATATCCCCTCTTACTCTCGTTTGCTCAAGATGACACATATAAGGCATTCTGACCCTGGCATCATAATCTAAATTTGAAAGCCCTTATACTAACCTTGTAGCCCTCTTTTCAACACTTTCCAATAAATTGATATATCTCTTAAGATAAGTAGACCAAAACTAAGCAGCATACTCAGGGTGAAGTCTTACCAAACTTCTGTATGAAGGTAGAAATTTTTCTCAAAAGTTTGTGAAATAGACCTATAAATGAAACCCAAAATTCTGTCGGATTTACTAATGACTCTGCATTGCTGACTAAACTTAAAGTACTGACTTATTAAGACTATGTCCTGACTGAATAAACGGCTGTTTCTTCTTTGCTTATGCTAGATCTCTGTAGATAATATTTTACATGCTTATTTCTGTGAGCTAAATTAAGATCTTGACATCTTCTAACATGGAACGACATATCCCACTTAATTACTCTACTAGAAATTTGATTAAATCCTCTTAAAGTTTGTTTTACTTGTTGTTGCTATCAACAACCCCCTAACTTTGACATCATGGGCAAAAATATTGATGTGCTCAGAAAACCTTTCACTAATATTGTGAATGAAAAGTATAAAAAACAATGACCCTAAAATTGAACCTTGTGGAACCCCACTTAAAACAATTTTGTTTCCTAATGTTATTTTTTAAAAACGAGAAATTTCATCAATTTTATTTGTTTACATAATTATATTACAGTGTTCATGCTTGAGACTAATAAAAGAAAGGCATGTTCTATGTGTGAAAGATAATATGAATCCAGCACCTGAATCTTCATGTAATCCAGATAATAAGCCAGCAATTTCAGAAAGATGTGATTGTGCTCCTCAAATTTATTACAACTTTCCCGGGCTAAGCAGTTGGAAAACTGGACCATGGTCTGAAGTAAGAAAATTTAACATTATAATTAAGTTACTTTGTAGTTTAGAATTCTTTGATTTAATGATTTAAATTATTCACAAAAAATTTATCATTAAATTAAGTTCTTCAGAAACTAGACTATCCAAGAAACCTCAAAACCCCATTTCAAATGGAACTTCCTTTTTTTATATGCAAGCAATTTCTTTTCTCAGTTTCATTTTCAAAATAGCAGTATGTTTGTTCATATTTTAGAATTGATTCTGAATAATGATTTTTATTTTGTATAAATCTTTCACTATACTCTTATGATTTTCGTTCAACATCTGAGTAAAATGTTCCATTGATAGTTACTAGAGACATCAGTTAAATTTCCGAATTCTCATACTTATTGAAAGTTTTCTAACTGACTGCTATCATTATACTTATTGTGACCACCGTATGCCTTTTTTTCTTTTTTAGCCCTTAGTGAAGCTTTTTTCTCTCTTCAATCAACTCAGATTTTCCGCTGGAGAACTTTTGCAACCAGAAGTATCTTTCAATAAGATAGCAAAAAAATTTTTTTAATGTTGCTTTTTTTATTTATTTATTTCTTAGTAAAATATTTATGTCCCTCAAAAGAGGAATGTTGGATTAGTCTGCAAATTTTAATTAAATATTGGTGCAATGAATTTCTAGTGTGATTAAAAGATTTGTTCCTTATGTAGCAACTCAACTGCTTTTAATGCTTCTTACAAGTACACTTCATTTCAATTATATTTTAAGAGTTTTAATCTTAGTGATCGAGTTAACATCTATAAATTCTACTAGCTGACCCATGCAAAGCATTTGCACTTGACAGAAGAAATGCAGAAACACATTTTTTTCAAGTAATTTTTTGAAGAACAGCAAAAATGTGAGTTTGTTTATTTTTTGCTGATAGCAGTGAACATTAGGGTGTGCCGAAAAAACACTTTTTTTTATTTCGAATTTGTAATAGCGCGGAAAAGTTGCGAATTATGACGACAAAAAGAAGGAAAAAAAAATATCGAAATCGGTTGATATCTTCCGATCGCGCATAAGGCCTAAAGTTTGATAAAAAATGAAAAAACTTCATTTTCGCGATTTTTTTTTTTAATTTTTGAATTGGATGTTTCCGTAATGTAATAGTGTGGAAAAGTAGCTAATTGTGAAGACAAAAAGAAGGAAAAAAATTATGGAAATCCATTTCTATCTTCCGATCGCGCATAAGGCCTAAAATTTGACAAAATATGAAAAAAACTTCATTTTTGCGATTTTTTTTTTGAAAATTTTTTGAATGAGATACTTTCATATTTTTTTCGCGCGGAAAAGTTGATAATTATGAAAACAAAAAGAGGGATAAAAAGGAGGAAAAAATTTTATCGAAATCGATTAACATCTTCCGGTCGTGCCTAGGGCATAAACTTTGACAAAATATTAAAAAACATCATTTTTGCGATTTTTTGTTTAATTTTTTGAGTTAGATGTTTTCGTAATACAATAGTTTGTAACGTTTACTAATATAGCCTTAAAACGTTGTGTTTTAATTTGGTTTTGGTCAGTCAATATCTTCCGGTCGCGCATTAACCCCAAAATTACCCAAAATAATAATAAAAAAAAGTTACATTTTTACGTGTTTTTGGTTTTTGATGAATAATTTTTTATGAAACAACCGTAGTATATTTTTGGGACAGACTGACAATAAGAGGGAAAAACAAACTACCACAGGTTCAGTCGATGTTATCCAGTTGCGAAAAGCCTTAGAAACTCTCATGCGTAGACGTCAGGCAGCAATCTAGGCAACGTCGCTCGCCTGGCAACGACTTTCTTCCACTCCATCGCCGTCTTCCTAGGACCATGTCAGCTGTCTGCCTATATTGTTTTTTCAGTCTGCGTTTCTATGTAGTAATCGCAGTGTACTATTACTTAGTTCAATCTAGCTGTTTTGATTTTGAAAATCTTGTAGTCTTCTGTAATGATGTAGTTTCCTGCTGTGTGTGGACTCTGTGATTTAACAAAAAGTTATGTAATAACAAGACAAATACTCTAATAACAAGCAAATATTTGGCTGCCCTACTTTTGGTATTCCAAAAGAACTGCCATCAAACAAGTAGTTAGTAGTCATTAGAGTAGTAACAAGTAGTCATTAGAGTATTTGTCTTGCTATTGCATAACTTGTTGTTAAATCACAGAGTCCACACACAGAAGGAAACTACATCATTAAAGAAGACTACAAGATTTTCAAAATCAAAACAGCTAGATTGAACTAAATAATAGTACACTGCGATTACTACATAGAAACACAGACTGAAAAAACAATATAGGCAGACAGCTGACATGGTCTTAGGAAGGCGGCGATGGAGTGGAAGAAAATCGTTGCCAGGCGAGCGACGTTGTCTGAACTGCTGCCCGACGTCTGCGCATGAGAGTTTCTAAGGCTTTTCGCAACTGGATAACATCGACTGAACCTGTGGTAGTTTGTTTTTCTATCTTATTGTCAGTCTGTCTCAAAAAATACTACGGTTGTTTCACAAAAAATTATTCATCAAAAACCAAAAACGTGTAAAAATAAATTTTTTTATTATTATTTTGGGTAATTTTGGGGTTAATGCGCGTCCGGAAGATATTAACTGACCAAAACCAAATTAAAACACAATGTTTTAAGGCTGTACTAGTAAACGTTACAAACTATTGTATTACGAAAGCATTCAAAAAATCAAACAAAAAATCGCAAAAAATGATGTTTTTTCATATTTTGTCAAAATTTATGTCCTAGGCACGACCGGAAGATATTAAGCGATTTCGATATTTTTTCCCTCCTTTTTATCCCTCTTTTTGTCTTCATAGTTATCAACTTTTCCGCGCGAAAAAAATATGAAAACATCTCATTCAAAATTTTTTCAAAAAAAAAATCGCAAAAATGAAATTTTTTTCATATTTTATTAAATTTTAGGCCTTATGCGCGATCGGAAGATATCAATGGATTTCGATAATTTTTTTCCTTCTTTTTGTTTTCACAATTAGCTACTTTTCCGCACTATTACATTGCGAAAACATCCAATTCAAAAATTTAAAAAAAAAATCGCGAAAATGAAGTTTTTTCATTTTTTGTCAAACTTTAGGCCTTATGCGCGATCGGAAGATATCAACCGATTTCAATAATTTTTTTTTCCTTCTTTTTGTCTTCATAATTCGCAACTTTTCCGCGCTATTACAAATTCGAAATAAAAAAAAGTGTTTTTTCGGCCCACCCTAGTGTACATATCTAAGCATAGCAGTGAAAAAACATAAATTAAAAGAATATTTTGCTTAAAAATTTGAGCAAAAGTATTCAATTGACTTCGATTAGATATAGTGTAACTATACTAATAGAGTTAATTGGAATATTTAACTTTTTTATTTTCAGTATGTTTTTTTCTTGAGAAAAAATGTGCTGCATTTTTTTTAACGAAAAAGATTTTCTCACAGTATAAAATATATTTAATTATTTTCCTATTTTTAGTGTTCCGTTTCCTGTGGAGTTGGAATTAAAAGACGTCAAGTTGTGTGCTATAATATTGATGGTTTGATAAGCTCCGATTGCAATGTAGTTATAAAGCCACTTGAAGTAATTGACTGTGATGGTGAAATATGTCCTGTATGGAAAGTAGGCGATTGGAGTGAGGTAAGAATAATAAGGAATGAAATAACTCTTAATTAACCTTTGTCACATATTATTTAATTTCTACTGCTAAAGTTTTTAAGGTTACCTCATGGGTTATGATTTAAATAGTACACAGTAAAGGACTTATTTCAGATTAAGGAGTTGACAAAAATTATTTTGCAAAAATTCTATAGTAAAATTATTCTGATAAACATTAAAATGACATTTTTATAATGAAAATAAAGGCATTACACGTAAAGAGTTAAGAGTATGCGTATTTTCCCATAAACGAAAAGGTTTTTTGTTTCAGAAAAGGTATGATTACTGAATCAGTTAATAAAGAAATTCACATGCACATTTTGTATATATATGTAAATGAATTATGTTAAGTAAATTGTAGATTAACTGGGTATTGGCCTGCTAAATAATTCAACAGAAATAGATTCTCTATCAGTTATTTTGTGTCTCAAGAAGTGGATAACATATGAATACATCGCCCTAAAATAATGCACATTGTGAAGTAACTATACTAGAAATTCATGGTTGTGAGTGAATTTGGATATTTTTCAAGATGATTATTTATTGTAATTCATTTCTTTAAAAGCCATCTTCATTGACAAAAATAGCGTAGTTCTTTTTTTAATAAAATGTATGCAATTTTTATATATCAACTTTTTTTAGTGCAGTGTATCCTGTGGAAAAGGTACTCAAGTCCGTCCTGTTGAATGTGTTCATCATACAGAGAAGTTTGAAGATGAAAATTGTGATTTAACTGCCAAACCTGAAAAAGAACAGGAATGTATGAAAGAGTGGTGTATGCAAGAAGAAAATAAATGGCTTACTGGTCCTTGGTCTGAGGTATATCTTAATGTAAAATTTCCAAGTTTTGTGTTAATTTTTACATAAATGATCTCTGGACATTTAAAAGAAACTTCAATTTTTTTGATATTCTTTCAGACATAAGCTCACATCTGCATTGAGAAGGTCTAAAACTTGTACACACAATAATTTGTTTTGGTTTTTTATTTTTACTTTTTATTTTATTAACAGTGTATTAATTAATTTGTTGATTCAATGAGTACTAGTTCTATCAGTTATATGTGACACAGTATAGCCTATTAAGGCTCTTGCGCAGATAAACTCAATGCAACTTATAGTCCAGTCAAACTAACGAAAAAATACCCTTAACCCGGCCAAAATTGCAACAGAAGGTTTTTCAACTGTTTTCATATTAGTAACTCTTACATAATAACATATCCAAAATCGACCAAAATTGGATCACGGGAACACCCCCAAAATCCGATTTGAAAATGGGGGGCTAGTGACAATTGTTTTCAAAATAAATAAGCCTGTACTCTTGTTTAAAACATATAAAAAAACACATTTAGCCTTTGCAACTGGAATAATTATAGGCAAAGCGGCTTCGTTAATGTTTGTGTCATAAAAACTAGTTAGAACCTCGATAACCCGTCACTTGGATAATTTGACCATCCCGATAACTCGACACATTTGTTTCTCTGTCTGATACAATGTTATGTTTATATAAATTGAAAAAAGAAATGGATTACGCCACATATTTTAATAGGTAATTATCCTTAGTCTACTACTATACAAACTAGAGGTTGAAAAGCTGAGGCCCGCGGGTTGTGTTTATGGCCCATGCGATTGATTCTGCCGCCAAAAAAAAAAGTAAGAAAAAGGGGAAAAAAAAGCTTAACCCTCCGCGTACGGCTCAGTTTTTATACTTTCCGGTCCTGAAATACGGGGCGATTTTTTTAGATTTTCTTTATCTACATATGTTACAATTCACATATTTATTAACTGTTTTAAAATAATCCAAGAATTTTAATAGCTTTTCCGCTTTCAAAATATATATAATACGGTGCCAGCTATTTCAGCAGGCATGGTTTATAAGTTAAAAAATTCACGCGATATTTTTATTTTCAGATGAATAGATGAATATAATTTTTAAACAATTTGTCTCAAAAAATATTACAGAAATTTTGCAATTATATATTACAGATATTTCAGAAATTACAAATATTACAGAAATTTCTTACACTCGGCAAATCCATATCTTTCATAAATGCTTTTCGCGCGAAAGACAAAAAAAAAAGCACACGCACAATAATAAGCGGGAAAAAACAAGCAACAGGAAAAAAAAATCCAGAATCCTCTAGTGCCATCTAGCAGCAAAAATAAGCATCAAATGATATTTTTTTAAACCTACACGGGAAAATAGTGCAATCCGTATTGAAATAGGGAGAAAAAATTCTTCGCCCGCGATTTTCACGTGGTCCGTGGTCGGGGACGAAACTGATACCCCGCTGAAATCGCGGGAGCCGTACTCGGAGGGTTAAAAATGGAATAAAACATGTACTTTTTAATTCAAAAGAACTTTCTTTTGTAGCGGCAGCGGGACATGTAAATTACGTTAAATCTATCTACCTGTACTTGCAAAGAATGCTAAATATACAACCTGAAAATGAAAAAGTGTACAAAATGTTTATGGAAGGCAAATTTGTAATAAGAAGAAAATCCAGACCTTGGAGTGGACTTGGATCTGATCTAGTAATAGAACAGGTACTTATGCGTTCCCTGGAGAGTAAAAGAGGACTAACAAGAGGAAGTGGACTTTCTGACAGTCAGAGGGGCACATGGCTATTTTCTATGCCTATTTGTTCAATGTACAATTTAGCAATGCAGGAGTTTTTATGAAAAGTAGTGAGCAACATAAAGAAATGAGGGACAGTAGTCAAAAGAGAGACAGTAAAGAAATTAGAAAGATAGTTTATGCTCTACATTCCGTATCTCCGTTTCATCTTGACTCCACCCTACGCAATATTGTTACAGGTCTAACAGCCGAAGAAGGTGTTAATGTTGATGAGTCACACTTATTCAGTACAAATATAATTTCCAAAATGGTTGGACAGGAAGTATTTAAATACACTATTAAAAGATCGGACAAAGTAAAAACTTTAGGATAACCCTGCTGCTATTATATAACCCTGCTGCTATTTGTAGCAAAAATGATCCAGACATACAAATAGATCCAGCACTCCTTTTTCAAAGGATGATGACTGTTGCCACTTGTGGTGAAATGGATCTCGCAGATATTATGCATTATGAACTTTTTGCATATCCTGCAGCATTATTTGAAAATAAACACATGATGAGACAAGCAGCAAAATCTGAATTGGCTCACGCAATAGTCCAGTACATTAAAAACGGGTGTATTAAAGAATCTGACTACATGGTACAGGCAGAAAGGTACGTTTTGGATGGTGGATCTCTATTACATCGCCTTCCTTGGTGCAATAATGACACCTATGAAAATATTGCTCTTTCTTACGTTAATTTTGTCCTTAAAGCGCACGGCAAACCTATTATTGTTTTTGATGGTTACACAGGGTCCCCAACAATCAAAGATGCTTCTCACAGACGACGCTATACGAAAACCAGTAGAGACATTATTTTCAGTCCATCGATACAGTTTTTCGGGAAAAAAGAACAGTTCTTGGCTAATGAAAAAAACAAGCAAGCAATAATTTTTCTTAGGGGTGACTTGTTAAGAAAACAAGGGTGTTCTGTTCTAAATATTGATGGTGATGCTGATGTGGAAATTGTGCGTGCTGCAGTATCCTCCTCCGCACATGTGCACACCACGGTAATAGGCAAAGACACTGATTTGCTTATTTTACTCTTTTATCATGCGAAGGATAATGGTTTCAAGCTGTATTACCGCAGTGATATAAGGCGAAGATCAACTCCCAATCCTGTCTACGATATTCTGAAAATGCAATTTTCACTAGGTCATGAAAACTGAAACTTACTACTTTTTCTACATGCTTATACAGGCTGTGACAGTACATCGAGAATTTTTTCTATTGGAAAATCTTCAGCTTTTGTCAAACTGATGAAAGATGCAGATCTCCGTTCTTATGCAAAGGTTTTTTCCACTGATTCATGCTCACACTCAGAAATTGCAGTTGCTGGGAGAAAAGCAATGCTTCAACTGTATGAATCTCAAGCTTTGGAATCGACAGATGTACTACGACATCGAATATTGGTATCGAAGGTAACAACAGCAAAATCTTTCATTACACCTGAACGTTTACCTCCAAATGATTCGTCCACGAAATACCATAGCTACCGTACATACTTACAGATAAATATCTGGAAAGATTGTAAAGAGGCTCAAACCAGAAGATTGGGGCTGGCACGTTAAAAATAACTCCTACTATCCACTAATTTGTGACTTACCACCAGCTCCAGACTACTTATTAAACTTGATTCGCTCTTCCTGCAAAACAAATTGCTCTACATTACGATGCGGATGCAAACGCAATGGACTGCACTGCTCTACAGCTTATGGGGCATGTCAAATCAAAGCCTTAATTACTATTAGTATGATGACGATGATGAAAATGAGTAACTTGTAATTGTTTTGTATATAGTAGAAGCTTTTATAATATTTATGCTATCTTAATTTTATATTTGGAAAATAAAGAATTTTTATGTCATGAAAGCGTAAACTTATTTGTATTAGTCGCGTTTCGAGATTAGCATTTACGCCATTTTGAAATCCTTTTTTAAAGGTCGGAAGGGTTTACAATGTAGGCCGCATACGGATCGCTGGCCTTAAGTTGCAGACTGGTAAGTTGTTGGTTGAATTAGTAGAAGACATAATGAATTTCTATAAACACGTGTAAAGCAACTTTTTTTTTTCAACCCATATAAATATAACATTGTACTAGAGAGCGAAACATACGTCGGGTTACCGGGATGGTCGAGCTATGCGAGTGTCGAACTATCGAGGTTCTATCTAATTTTTTTTTGGAACCATTCATTGAGGTTCTTAACCTAAAATTATCACAACTGAGAATGCTAAATATGTTTTAACTGTTTTTAAAAAGAAGAATACTAGCTTACCTATTTTGAAGGAAATTGCCACCAGCCCCCCCCCCCCCCCCCCATTTTCAAATCCAATTTTGGGGGTGTTCCCGTGACCCAATTTGGGGCGATTTTGGATATGTTATTCAGACCCGTCTACTAACCCGAAAACCGTTGAAAAAGCTTCAGTTGCAATTTTGGCCGGGTTCAACCGTATATTGCCTGGACTATTAACCAACTATTACTAATAAAATTGTTAAATAGGATTGTTTTACCTATGCATTAGATATTTAACTTATTAGATTATACTTTTAGTGAAGACATATTTCAATTACGGAAAGTTGTTGTTAAATGCATTTTTGTATGTAACATATGTACTGTGGAGTCTTGTCTTACTGGAAGGGATGAGTTCCAAGACCCCTTGCATGAGTCAAAATTTCGCATTGTGAAGAAGGGTTAAGTTTGCCTTATTATGAGTACACTGTTTTCAAACATAGGCACTTGTAGACACCCCTTGAAGTATTTTAAACCCTTATGAAATATGTGTCAACGTTTTCCACATCAAAGACTGTATTTAAAAAAACTTGTGTGATTTGGGGCACAAATCAATGATCACTTGGAGAGAGAGACATGAAGTATGGAACTGTATGTACAGTATGCCATAATAGCAATAAACTGTAGCACTATAATACTACTGTACAGTAGGTAGACTAATTATAATTATAACTAAAAAAACAAAGTTGATGATGGTTGTAGCTGGTTATCAGTGTTTTATTTCATATCACACTTTTTCTTTGAATGTAAGAAACTTCCTCTTAACATCTTCACGTACATGCTGCTAAGATGAAGGAGCATGCTTAGGTTTTTGGTGCCACTATGGTGAATTAACTTTCATATTAATAATTAAAAAAAATTGAAAAGAAAATGTGAAGTCGCCATTTGGCTACACGAACATAACAAAGTGATATTTCAACTAATACGGTGTGAGAACTTCCGCTTTCAGTGATGCAAAAATGCTAAAAGTTCATTCACAAAACCAATTATTTAGTAATCAGCAACAAAGCTGATATTTTGCTTCCAAAAAGTTTGGTATTGCAGGCGGGAAATTCACCTTTACTCTAAAATCTCTCTCTTGACAAACTCCCGTTATAGCCATTTCGGGTAAGTCAAATCACGTTGTAGCACAACTCGACTGTAATATGATTTTACAAAAATTGAACTTTCAAATTTGTAAATTTTGATCTATGTATTTAAACACTCAAAATCAACATTTTCCAGACTGCTTCAACTTGATTTTTTAGGATTAATAGATCATTCTATTTAATGTTTTCTCTTAAATTTTATGCAGTCGAGTGATTCCATACCAACTCACCGAATGGGGGTCGCACAACCGACTCGGAATTTCTTTTAATTTGGCACACATGTTGATCATATAGAGGCATGGAAAAGTCCAAATTGTTAGGTTCCTGCTTCACTTATTTTCTGAGATACATGCCCTCAAAGTTTGTCCGCCACGTCAAAATACTAAAAAAGTGATGTTATTTAATCATTTTTTATAAAAAATCGCACTCATGCAAAATAAAAGTGTTAGATATCTATGAAAACTAGTTACTCCAGGCATTCAGAAAAAAAATACTAGAACGTTCATAATGAAAATTGCCAAGGTACAGGGCTCTTTGAAGTTGTCACCACAAAAACTTGATTTTGCAGATTTTGCTAAAATTGAGGCATTTATTACAAAAAAAGGCAAACAAAACCAAAGGTTTTCTCACTTTCTGGTAGTGTACAGGTCCTCCCTGTAAATTGCTACGCAATAAATTTTTTGGGTTTCTCACTCCTTCTTGGAAATATTTTAGCTTAAAGATAAGCCATAAGGCAAAAAATGCGTTTTTGGCCATCTTGGCAGCCATTTTTCTCATAAAGGGGGAGTAGTAGAAACTTTAATTTTTGTTTTAAAACAAGCTACTGATATGTTAGCTGTTCACAGGAAAAGAGTCAACTTTTGGTTATTTCTCTCATTAAGATATATCCTGCTGACAGTATATGCATGTTGTTTTCCCTCTCATGGACTTAAAATTAATTAAACCAAAAAATAATGATATATTTATTATTAGCTGTATTATCTACCCAATATGTCATGAAGTTTAATTTATTAAATCATTAAACAATAAATTAGATAATTGATGAAAACAAGAAATAGTATTTCTCTGATGCCTGAGCATTATGCATTTATAATTATAAAGCACTAAATACTTTCTTGAGAAATTAATTAACATAAAGGAGCTCTAAATATTTATATTATATGCAATACCCAATCTTGTGATTGGGATACTCCTGTTTTTAATTGAAGAATTTCTTGAATATCACATGAATATCAGGAAAATAAATGAGGTCTTTTCGTTTGATGTAGGATATTTTATGACAAATTTCATTTGATGGGCTACTAACTGAGCATGGTGATAAAGAGCTATTAATTTCAGCATCGAATTCCATTTTACCTTATTAACAGTTAAATATTTACAAAATAATTAAATAAATAATTTAATATAAAGCCATGCTTGAAGAATTAAAATTAGTGCAACTAATTTATTCCCATACTGGTCTTTATAAAATTGACATGCGTTGAGCACTGATAAGAACTGACAAGAATAAGTTTACTCACTAAAATACTAGTTCACAGATACTATAAAGCGTACATTCTATTTTCTACAAAATAATACTGCAACAAAGAACAAGGGTATAAAGGGGTAGGTACTAAAGAATTTCTTGAAAAATCAATTAAAATAAAGGAGCTTCGAATATTTATCTCATAGGCAATACCCAATCTTGTGATTGGATGTTCCTGATTGATGGCTATAAACAGGAGGATACCCTTATTCTTTGTTGCAGTATTATTTTGTAGAAAATAGAATGTATGCTTTATAGTATCTGTGAACTAATATTTTAGTGAGTAAACTTTTTCTTGTCAGTTCTTATCAGTGCTCAACGCATGTCAATTTTATAAAGATCAGTATGGGAATAAATTAGTTGCACTAATTTTAATTCTTCAAGCATGGCTTTATATTAAATTATTTAATTATTTTGTAAATATTTAACTGTTAATAAGGTAAAATGGAATTCGATGCTGAAATTAATAGCTCTTTATCACCATGCTCAGTTAGTAGCCCATCAAATGAAATTTGTCATAAAATATCCTACATCAAACGAAAAGACCTCATTTATTTTCCTGATATTCATGTGATATTCAAGAAATTCTTCAATTAAAAACAGGAGTATCCCAATCACAAGATTGGGTATTGCATATAATATAAATATTTAGAGCTCCTTTATGTTAATTAATTTCTCAAGAAAGTATTTAGTGCTTTATAATTATGAATGCATAATGCTCAGGCATCAGAGAAATACTATTTCTTGTTTTCATCAATTATCTAATTTATTGTTCAATGATTTAATAAATTAAACTTCATGACATATTGGGTAGATAATACAGCTATTAATAAATATATCATTATTTTTTGGTTTAATTAATTTTAAGTCCATGAGAGGGGGAACAAAAGCATATGGTCGTCGCGAAAAACATGCATATACTGTCAGCAGGATATCTCTTAATGGAAGAAATAACCAAAAGTAGACTCTTTTCCTGTGAATAGCTAACATATCAGTGGCTTGTTTAAAAAAAAATAAAGTTTCTACTGCTCCCCCTTTATGAGAAAAATGGCTGCCAAGACGTCCAAAAACGCATTTTTTGCCTTATGGCTTATCTTTAAGCTAAAATATTTCCAAGAAGGAGTGAGAAATCAAAGTTATGCATTGTGTAACCATTTATGCTAAACATCTATACACTACCAGAAAGTGAGTAAACCTTTGGTTATGTCTTCCTTTTTTTGGAATAAATTCCTCAATTTTAGCAAAATCGGGAAAATCAAATTTTTGTCATGGCAACTTTTAAGAGTGCTGTACCTTAACATTTTCCGTTATAAACATTGCCATATTTTTTTCCTGAATGCCAGGAGTAGCTAGTTTCCGTAGATATCAAACACTTTCATATTGCATCAGTAGAAACTTTAAGAAAAAATTATTAAAAAACATAAATTTTTTGGTATTTTGAAGGTCCGGACAAACTTCGAGGACCCGTATCTCGTGAAATAAATGGAACAGGTAACTTTCCTTTTGGGCTTTTTCATACCTCTATACCATCAATCTGTGTACCAAATTTAAAAAAAATCCGAGTCGGTCGTGCGACCAACTTTTTTTTTTTTCAAGTCAGATTTGATGTAAAAATACACAAATGAATAAATTCTTTTATAAATCTTTTATATCTCTTAAAGGTTAAATTTGTATATCTGTAATGTATTTGTAAATATACTTTTCAAATGTCAGTTTTTTACCTGTAATTTTTTTTCTCTCTTTTTAACCTATGCCAGACCTGGCGTAACTGACAAAAGTCTTAGTCAAGTAGCCCAATACAATTCAGAAAAACACATACGAATTTCAAAACTATTGAAATCATCATCAGTATTTTCAACTACTATATCATGTAGCTCAGAACAAAACTTTAAATGGTGACTACTCATGTTAGAGTTAGCCCTGTGGGCAAGTTGCAAAGTCTGTCAATCTAACTTTATGAAGATACTTTTTAGGTAATCATGTCCTGTTTCAATTCAAAAATTTACAACAACCACAGATCTAGACAATTCACTGGGAATAGGACTATCCAATAAGCAAACCCAACTCTTTTCTCTTACTTGATTGGAAATGGTTTCATGTTGATAGGTCTTAATATTCTTTTGCTGGCATGGTAGCTAACAGGAAAAAATCTAGTTGTGGAAGGTTTGATCTAAATTATTTGGAGTAGACCCCAGCACCAACATTTGTATCAGCTCCAGTAGTAGAGCCATTAGTGTGTACACATGCAACCAATGTTGTTTAGGAAATATTTTGCTAATAGGAGCTAGCATGGTCATTTTCAATTCAGTTTCAATGTAGAGCTTTTTACTAACTAGTCGGACTGAGCCTGAACTTGTATCACAAATCAAATCTAAAAATAATCATTTCTGTTCTGTGACAATTACTTCACTCTTGAAATTAATCTTTTTTTTTAATTTATTTTTTTTAATTTATTTTTTTTTTTAATTTAAGTTCTTAAAATTTTTTTACTGTCCTTGAAAAGTACTTTAATTTTATTTTCAAAATTGAGAAGAAAATTTATAAAGAGAAGTAATTTAACAGCAAATATTTGAATATTCAAAGAAGTCTGCTCATCAGGGATGGAAGTTTCATCTAAAAAAATGCAAAACATCACTTGTTGTCTGCACACAAGTGGTGTATGAAAAAATATATTGAACATACCAAAATTTTTTGCTTATACTAAGGGAAAAGACCATGAAATATGTTCAGTGGGCTTAAAAAATGAAACATAATCAATTAGAATTTTATCTAAGTTGCCAGTGTTAAAAACAAAAATTGACGAACTTCCAATTGACCCATTTATTTTTTTGAGCAATAGTGTAGACACCTATACTCCTAAATTACATATCCTGACATGCTAAAAAGCATGTAAAAAATTCAAATACAGCATGTTTTTTGGCTCCTTATTTACTTGTCCAGGCATATAAATTATTAGCCGAGAAATACTTCAAATAAACTATTGTTCATGGAAAAAAAACAGCAACCACACAGGTGTGCAATATTAGACATAACTAATGATCTCCTCACTTCATAAACTTTCTTTTGGTTTTTAATATGCATGTACAATTTATAAGCATATAGACCATTTTACTACGAGTTGACATGTTGTGGACATATGTCTCCTGATTTTTATTTGTAATTGAAATAAATTACACTGTTAATGCAGACATGTTTTCAAAATTGAATCTGCATCAGTATATGAGTAGTAAAAATGTTTTATAAACTAGGCTTTTATTAATGTACAATATAATAAAGTGTTTGAGTGTGTAAATGTTTTACTCTAGTACAGTATTTTCTTAATTACCAATTCAGACAAGGCATGTAAACATGTGAAGATTTTAGATCCATGATAGACCCTTAGCACGTAATAGCAAAAACCAAAAAAGTACACGTGTCCCTATTGTCCTCATATGTACACTGGATCAATGCCATTATAAATGTTTAGTAACACAGTAGACTCAAAAATGTACTGAATAACTTATATTTAGTAAAATCATATTTTAATCATTTTATTTAGTGCTCAGCTACATGTGGAGAAGGGATTCAGCAGCGAAATATTTATTGCATTAATGCGCAAGGACATAGAACAAATCCTGACCAATGCCCTGTTTCATTCCCTGATCATACTCGTATCTGTGCTTCAAGTAGTTGCCCAGTTTGGAAGTGGTCAGAATGGAGTCAAGTGTGTATAGCATATCAATGTACTTTTTTTTTTTTTTTTTTTTTTTTTTTTTTTTTTT
>JAXGGA010008507.1:0-56498 GCA_038373865.1 Uloborus plumipes
CAAAAATTGTTCCTCCCTCACAAAAGAAAAAAATCATTAAATTTTTGTGTATTTCCTGCAATTCAAAAAGTATGCAAATATATTTAATTTTAGATTTAAGCCTGTTATCTCTTTTCAGGTTTAAAAATACGAAAAACGTAACACCTTAACACCTTCGTACTCCCTATATAATCTTTCCCTTCATCTCGCCGAAGTATTTATATTTATGAGAAATTTATAAATAAATAAATATATACATATGTACTTAAATATAATATATCCATATTGTATATGCAGATAAAAAAATATATACGAGCGATTCCATACCAAATCACCGAATGGGGGTCGCACGACCGACTCGGATTTTTTTTTAATTTGGTGCACAGATTGATGGTATAGAGGTATGAAAAAGCCCAAAAGGAAAGTTACCTTCTCCACTTATTTTCTGAGATACATGCCCTCAAAGTTTGTCCGCCACGTCAAAATACTAAAAAAGTGATGTTCTTTAATCATTTTTTATAAAAAATCGTACTCATACAAAATAAAAGTGTTAGATATCTATGGAAACTAGTTACTCCAGGCATTCTGAAAAAAAATACTAGAACGTTCATAATGAAAATTGCCAAGGTACAGGGCTCTTTGAAGTTGTCGCCACAAAAACTTGATTTTGCAGATTTTGCTAAAATTCAGGCATTTATTACAAAAAAAGGCAAACAAAACCAAAGGTTTTCTCACTTTCTGGTAGTGTACAGATCCTCCCTGTAAATTGCTACGCAATAAATTTTTTGGGTTTCTCACTCCTTCTTGGAAATATTTTAGCTTAAAAATAAGCCATAAGGCAAAAAATGCGTTTTTGACCATCTTGGCAGCCATTTTTCTCATAAAGGGGGAGCAGTAGAAACTTTAATTTTTTTTTAAAACAAGCCACTGATATGTTAGCTATTCACAGAAAAAGAGTTTACTTTTGGTTATTTCTCCCATTAAGAGATATCCTGCTGACAGTATATGCATGTTTTTCGCGACGACCATATGCTTTTGTTCCCCTCTCATGGACTTAAAATTAATTAAACCAAAAAATAATTATATATTTATTATTAGCTGTATTATCTACTCAATATGTCATGAAATTTAATTTATTAAATCATTGAACAATAAATTAGATAATTGATGAAAAAAGAGAAAGTATTTCTCTGATGCCTGAGCATTATGCATTCATAATTATAAAGCACTAAATACTTTCTTGAGAAATTAATTAACATAAATGAGCTCTAAATATTTATATTATAAGCAATACCCAATCTTGTGATTGGGATACTCCTGTTTTTAATTGAAGAATTTCTTGAATATCACATGATTATCAGGAAAATAAATGAGGTCTTTTCGTTTGATGTAGGATATTTTATGACAAATTTCATTTGATGGGCTACTAACTGAGCATGGTGATAAAGAGCTATTAATTTCAGCATCGAATTCCATTTTACCTTATTAACAGTTAAATATTTATAAAATAATTAAATAAATAATTTAATATAAAGCCATGCTTGAAGAATTAAAATTAGTGCAACTAATTTATTCCCATACTGATCTTTACAAAACTGACATGTGTTGAGCACTGATAAGAACTGACAAGAATAAGTTTACTCACTAAAATACTAGTTCACAGATACTATAAAGCGTACATTCTATTTTCTACAAAATAATACTGCAACAAAGAACAAGGGTATAAAGGGGTAGGTACTAAAGAATTTCTTGAAAAATCAATTAAAATAAAGGAGCTTCGAATATTTATCTCATAGGCAATACCCAATCTTGTGATTGGATGTTCCTGATTGATGGCTATAAACAGGAGGATACCCTTGTTCTTTGTTGCAGTATTATTTTGTGGAAAATAGAATGTATGCTTTATAGTATCTGTGAACTAATATTTTAGTGAGTAAACTTTTTCTTGTCAGTTCTTATCAGTGCTCAACGCATGTCAATTTTGTAAAGATCAGTATGGGAATAAATTAGTTGCACTAATTTTAATTCTTCAAGCATGGCTTTATATTAAATTATTTATTTAATTATTTTGTAAATATTTAACTGTTAATAAGGTAAAATGGAATTCGATGCTGAAATTAATAGCTCTTTATCACCATGCTCAGTTAGTAGCCCATCAAATGAAATTTGTCATAAAATATCCTACATCAAACGAAAAGACCTCATTTATTTTCCTGATAATCATGTGATATTCAAGAAATTCTTCAATTAAAAACAGGAGTATCCCAATCACAAGATTGGGTATTGCTTATAATATAAATATTTAGAGCTCATTTATGTTAATTAATTTCTCAAGAAAGTATTTAGTGCTTTATAATTATGAATGCATAATGCTCAGGCATCAGAGAAATACTTTCTCTTTTTTCATCAATTATCTAATTTATTGTTCAATGATTTAATAAATTAAATTTCATGACATATTGGGTAGATAATACAGCTAGTAATAAATATATCATTATTTTTTGGTTTAATTAATTTTAAGTCCATGAGAGGGGGAACAAAAGCATATGGTCGTCGCGAAAAACATGCATATACTGTCAGCAGGATATCTCTTAATGGGAGAAATAACCAAAAGTAAACTCTTTTCCTGTGAATAGCTAACATATCAGTGGCTTGTTTTAAAAAAAAATTAAAGTTTCTACTGCTCCCCCTTTATGAGAAAAATGGCTGCCAAGATGGCCAAAAACGCATTTTTTGCCTTACGGCTTATCTTTAAGCTAAAATATTTCCAAGAAGGAGTGAGAAACCCAAAAAATTTATTGCGTAGCAATTTACAGGGAGGACCTGTACACTACCAGAAAGTGAGAAAACCTTTGGTTTTGTTTGCCTTTTTTTGTAATAAATGCCTGAATTTTAGCAAAATCTGCAAAATCAAGTTTTTGTGGTGACAACTTCAAAGAGCCCTGTACCTTGGCAATTTTCATTATGAACGTTCTAGTATTTTTTTTCAGAAATGCCTGGAGTAACTAGTTTCCATAGATATCTAACACTTTTATTTTGCATGAGTACGATTTTTATAAAAAAATGATTAAATAACATCACTTTTTTAGTATTTTGACGTGGCGGACAAACTTGAGGGCATGTATCTCAGAAAATAAGTGGAGCAGGTAACTTTCCTTTTGGGCTTTTTCATACCTCTATACCATCAATCTGTGTACCAAATTAAAAAAAAATCCGAGTCGGTCGTGCGACCAACTTTTTTTTTTTTCGGTGATTTGGTATGGAATCGCTCATAACACATATATATTTAAATATCTACATATATAATTTATTTCTATTGTAAAGCTGCAAAATTAAATAAGTTTCAAAAATATTGTAGTTTTGTGAGTAAATCCGCGATATATTGGCGACTTTTTCACTGTTCAAGCTATTGGGTCAAGAAATCTTCGCCAAACAGGAAAGAGGTTACAAAATCATTCACGCAGATTTGAGCTCGGCCGGGGAGACTAATTTTCTGCTTCACAGTCTTGGTCCGGGGAAGCCGTTTTCCTCCCCCCGAGGTGCGCAACTCAGAGTCTTCCCGTGTATTTACATGTAAGTGGAAATGTCTGCCTTTTTTAGTATTATTTACATTAAGTTATACACCCTTTGCCCCCCTTCCCCCTCCCCTTGAAAAAAATCAAATCGACGGGGCTGATTAGTGGAAATGTTTTAATGCAATTAGTCCCTTTTTTTACGTAGTGCCTTGATCAAAATATCATTATCCGATCTCTGTGTACATGCTACATAATTGCTGACTTTTACGTTCATTAATCAGCATGTATGAATATAGAATGAAAAATTCTTAGAAATCTACTGTTTTCCCCATATATACTGCGATTCAAAAGTTTAGACAAAATGCAAATATGTGAATAAAAAGAAAACTATTCAACGAAATGCTTTCAAATTTCTACTGCAGGTACACAATATGGTCCCAAATACGTGTCTGGAGTTCTTAAAACTAGAACTGGAATCAAATTTTGGATATTACAAAAGATATTTTTTTACATTGTTGCAAAAGTTTAGACAGTAGTAAGATGTTATGCAAATATCCCTTGAAATGTGATTGGTGGACGAAATGCGGGACTATATTATTCATTTATAAAGTGTTGAGATTGCTGAATAAATAATCAAAATCTCAAAAGCTCTTTAGTTCTCGTGTAAAGAAGATGAGAAAGTTTGGAAGCCGAAATTTGAAAATGAACCTACTTTATTAATTTTTTGTCTTTTAAATCGGCTCTAGTATGGTAGTACATTGTTTTTTACTTTGTGGAGAGCAAATTCAGACATGCGTATCGATCAAAAAGTCTAAGAAAAATTGTATTTCTTAAGGATGAAGGAATTGAAAAAACTACTCAGTCTGACGATTCGCCCCTTAATCCTACAAAACTTAAACTTGGGTCAAAAACAGCACGTGGCAGCATAAGTAGATGAACAACTGAATCGGAATGCATGAAAAAAAACAAAGAATTGTGCCTGAGCCTTTTCGGACAGAGTGTCCCAAATAAGCCAGATTTTAATGCGAAAAGCAGCATATATTGACTAAAAAATGAATGGTACTTTCTTTGATAAAAATTATTAAAATTGGGATGGCCTAGATGGATTATAATTCTTTTCGCGGGACTTGAAAAATATCCAATGATCATATGCTGTGCTGCTTTTACCAATAAAATCTGGCTTATTTGGGACACTCTGTCCGAAAAGGCTCAAGCATAATTCTTTGTTTTTTTTTTATGCATTCCGATTCAGTTGTTCATCTACTTATGCTGTCACGTGCTGTTTTTGACCCAAGTTGAAGTTTTGTAGGATTAAGGGGCAAATCGTCCGTTCGAGCCGTTTTTTCAATTCCTTCATCTTTAAGAAATATATTTTTTCTTGGTCTTTTGATCGATACGCATGTCTGAATTTGCTCTCCACAAGGTAAAAAACAACGTACTACCATATTAGAGCCGATTTAAAAGACAAAAAATTAATGAAGTAGGTTCATTTTCAAATTTCGGCTTCCAAACTTTCTCATCTTTTTTACGCGAGAAATACAGAGCGTTTGAGAATTTGATTATTTATTCAGCACTCTCTGTACTTTATAAATGAATAATAAAGTCCCGCATTTCCTCCACCAATCACATTTCAGGGGATATTTGCATAAAATCTGACTATTGTCTAAACTTTTGCAACAATGTAAAAAAATGTCTTTTGTAATATCCAAAATCTGATTCCAGTTATAGTTTTAAGAACTCCAGACACGTATTTGGGACCATATTGTGTACCCGCAGTAGAAATTTTAAAGCATTTCGTTGAAGAGTTTTCTTTTTATGTACATATTTGCCATGTGTCTAAACTTTTGCATCGCAGTGTATATTCACAGGACAGTCATTTCAAGTTTTTCCAGGGGGGGGGGGGCATAGGGTTCAAAAACAATGCAATTTCATCGGTAAACATAAAAAACCACGTCCACTTATACACCCTTGTGCAAATTAATTGAAACAAACTCGAAAAATTGAGAAAACTAAGGACAATTGCGATTTTATCTGAATTTATGTAAAGTCAAGAGATTTTATAACATAATAGGATCTCAACTCTTTATTAACATTTGGACACGATTTGTCATGGAATCCGAAAATTTTTACACTCATTTGTAATATATGTGTCCTTGTACCAGACATGAATTAGCGCAGTGATTAGCTTCTCCATAGTTGAACAGCCCTTATGCAAAAGGCGATTCTTGCATATAGCCCAAATATTCTCTACTGAACTGATACCAGGAAAGTTCCTAATCCCCCATTGTCTCCATTTGGTTCTCAGACATGAATTTCCTGGTCATTTTGGTCTGATGGCAAAAGGCTAAATCCAGCTGGAAAATCTCCATTCCATCTGCGCGTCGTTTCTTTAATACAGGTAGAGCACTTTTTTTCCGAATTAGTAATAGATTGCTCAGAACGATCATACCCTCAGCCGGCTGCAAAGAACCAACCCCTTTTTAATCGAAACAACCCCCAAACATCTTTTTTGAGGGTGTAAACAAATCGGTTCATGATGCAGTCCCGAATTATTTTGCCTGGAGGTCTCCGTTCGTTAGCCTTTTACAATGAAATGAATTATGTCACAAAATAGTTCTTTCCTCTCATTTTAACAGCTTAATTCTTGCACTTTTTAATACCCACAAGTAGCGCTTTTTCTTCAGTGGTTTGGTCAGAAGCTGTTTCTTCATAGGCCGATAGGCTAGCCGACCGGCTTCAATAAGGTGCTTGCGAACAGTATATGAGTCATCATATGCATTCTATACCTTTTTTAATCTCTATTAAGTGCTGAACAAGTATTTTTACTTTGCATAAGTAGAAAAGAGTCATCTCTTGGTGTTGTTTTCAATTTTCGGGAGCATTTCCCTCTCCTCTTTGGCGATATAGATCCTGCTTCTCTATTTTGCTTTATAACACGGCTCACATTTGCAATATTAACGTCAACTATCTTCGAAATCTCTCTATAAGTATTTGGCGTATGTCTGGAAAGACTAAAAATCTTTGTCCGATCTCGTGATGTCACATTTATCGCTAACAACAATGAAATCTCAACTGACGTGATTATAGATGCAGTTTTAATCTACGGAAGTTCCTGCACATGCACCCCTAAAACCCCTCTGATTGGTGAAAATTGGTAATAGGAGGATTTATTCATCTCATACATATTTTTACTAATTTTCGTATGATTAGTGAAAAATATTAGGAATTATTTCAAAAAAAAAAAACTTTGTTTCAATTAGTTTGCAGAAGGGTGTGCGTAAATACATATATTTCTCAAATTCAGGAGGGGGGGGGGCAATTGACCCCCCCCCTCTTAATGACGGGCCTATATATTCAATTATTTTGATTTGTCTCAACTATAGAGTGAAGCACCGTTTATACGTTTCGCTTTTATACGTCTTTATCATTCACAGGCTTTTTTAATCATGCCTACAATCAAGAGTTCAACACATACTAAAGTATACTCATTATACGTTTTTTTCTTCATTTGTGAGTTTTTTTTTTTTCATACAGTCCTTTCAAAAATGTATAAACGGTGCTTCAGTGTATTATTTTCCAATTGAAATCATTTTAACGTCAAAAAAATCATTTTTTTTTTCAAAAGTCACTTGTGAAAGAGTTAATAACAATGACAATTGTTATGGAAAATCGAATTGAAGAATGAAAGCTCTTCTGAGACGAAAGGATGATTGATAACAGTATTTAACCTTCTAGAAAGCAGTGCGAAAGTACAAAAAAGTGAAAATTAATGAACATAACAGTTCAAATATCAAAATCGATAAGTTAAGCAAATACAAACCAATTGATAAACTAAAAGATTTATTTTTTTCTCGTACTGAATGGCTACACAATGACATTGTGAAAGAATATACATATGTTCATATATTTATCGATTCTCTTCAAGCGATAGAAATGGTGGTATTTGCAGAAAGGGAAGAGAAATTAGGAAAATAACTTCATACATTGGCAACTACGCGAGCAACAACAAATAAATTTTAACTGAAATAAAATTCACTTTTTTAAGATCAAGTGTGCAAGAGAAGGGGGGGGGCGGACGCAACCTCACAGGGTCTTGCATTTAACACTTATTTCCAATCTTAATATGGTACTTTATAGGGATGCACCGATAAGCAAATTGGCCGATTACCGATTAATCGGTTGTTGATAATCGGCTGATTAATCGGCTGGGTCGATTAATGACGAGGATGATTGTTTTTAGTGCTACCAATTTTACCATCACTGCTTTTTCTCTCCGAGCTGCTTTTCAATTCCGAGTTTAGAAATAATAAGTAATGTATTTCCGAGAGAAGATTTTTTTTTCTATTTTCTCATTTTCACAAAATAATTTTAATATTTTATCGAATTTCCTTGAACCAATTTTCATATATTTGTCAATAATATTACATTAAGACATTGTTAATTATGTTAATTGGACATAAAAATTCAAAAAAGGGGGAGGGGAGTCTGTGGTGAGCACTCCAATCTAAGGGTACTTTTAATAAAAAATTTTTATTAGTTAGCAGCAATTTAATTCAAGACTTTTATTATTCGTGAAAATTAGAGGTTATCTAAAAGCACTGTACTAAGGAGAAAATTGTCACCACCAGAAAAATGTTGCAACATTGTCTATGTATATTTATTCAAAGTAGGAGGATTATTTTACAAAAAAAATTTATGTCAACTGTGAGGATTATTATTACTGTTAATAAAAATATTCATCATAGTTTCTTAGTGAAGGTATACTTTGAAGAATAATAATTGAAGATATTTTTTGGCTGATTAATCGGCCTGGTTTTGCCGATTATAAATAATCGGCAAAATGGCCGATTAATCGGTGCATCCCTAGTACTTTATATGCACGCAAGGACTGTTATGAGCAAAAAATAGGTAAGTTCCATCTCGCTACTTCTGAGAAGCCTGTCCACAAAATCAATATTGAAAACACACTTAAGAAAAATCCACAAATTGATCAAATCTGCATAGCTTGACCACGGAGAGATAGTGCGGTGGAAACCGAGCCTTTTATTTTAAAATAGGTAAAATCAGCGAGAAAATTAATATTTTACAAACTTAGGCAGGAATTCAAGTGAAACAGGCGATCGCAAATTGCAATCACTACTGGAAGTTGAATTACATTAGAACGTTTCTTGACAAAAACATCGTGACGTCAGCGTGACGTTTGCCTATGAAAAACGAGCTAGATAAAACGTCACAGCCTACTTGGCGAATAAGAGGAGATCGCTGACTGCTTGTGAGCTCTTATTGGCTCCACCCGTAGTGACGTCAGTGCCAAGTTAAGTTGCATTCTAGCGATTAGCATTTATAGCGATTGCAACTTATCCAAATTTGCGATTGCAATGGTGGTGGAGCCAATAAGAGCTCACAAGCAGTCAGCGATCTCCTCTTATTCGCCAAGTAGGCTGTGACGTTTTATCTAACTCGTTTTTCATAGGCAAACGTCACGCTGACGTCACGATGTTTTTGTCAAGAAACGTTCTAATGTAATTCGACTTCCAGTAGCGATTGCAATTTGCGATCGCCTGTTTCACTTGAATTCTTGCCCAAATTCATTAAAGTTTTCACTGCTTGCATGATATTTCTGTGAAGCGGAAATGGTCCGCTCTCTTTCAAGGTCAACCGCCTTCTCGTCGTAGTAAAGCATTGCTACAGAATTAGAATAGCGTAAAATTGCGATTTTCAGCAAATTACTGGTACCGCATTGCATGTAAAATCTTCCTCCGCATCGACCCATGAAAACGTTAGTTTTTAAAGAAATTTCTTCACAATTATTTGGCAGCGTTGAAAGAGCACGAGTCTCTCTCCTCCCCCCCTCCCTCCCCCATCAGTCAAAAGTTTTCGCGCTCTCTTGAAAATGAATGAAAATGGACTTATATTAGTCTGGTTCAGAGGTACAGAAATCGAAAAATCCTTCTATGCCAAAAATCGGTTCTGACAAAGTTTGGCAGTACCGACTTCGCTATTTCAATCAAGAGTTATAAGAGATTGAATTTCCCCGAAGAGTCTAACTACATTATTTATTTTAGCGTTAAAAATGAAAGCAAACTATTTGCTTAATAAATGAATAATGAAATAAAGATTGAGACCTGAGAAAGATCATTCGAACAATTAAGTTTATATCGGATCTAACAAAATGCATTCAAAAGTAATTAGGAAACTGCGATAAAAAAATCGAAAGAACATACCAGTCACCTTATCAATTTCGTATTTGATTTTCATTTATATATGGTTTCATTTGTGAGTTATTTCTGACTGCAGGAAAAAAATTTACAAGACATTAATTGACTAGGGTTGGTTCGGGTAAGTGGGCTACTCCCCTTAAAACTTAAATGCTCACATGGTTTTTATACTTTTTTGCACTGATCATGTTAAAATTCATCACAGTAATTGCTTTTGCATGTATTTGGGCTTCATGGAACGTTTTTTTTTTGGATCACATAATTTTCGTTAAAAGAATTTCCAAAAAAAATTTTTTTTGCGAGTTCAAGCAATATTTTTCAAAGAGTGTTTCAATGTTAGTTTTTATTATTTTTTCTATGTTCATTAAGTTTTCTTGTAGAGTTTAATCTTAAGTACACATTTCAATTAGAATTTTTATGCAAAGTATTATTAATAAGTGTTTAAGGGGAGGGGTCCCACTTACCCCGTGGTTTTTCTCTATTAGGGTAAGCGGGTCCCCTCACTATGGTGTAAGTGGGCCCCCTCATAATAATAATGATTTCAAAATGAAAAGCAGTTTTGATGAAGCAATTTCTACGATGAAATGAAAGATAATTATGAAGACCTAGAAGAAATGGACGTTTCAGCTACAAAAACTACAAAAGCTGGTAATTACGGATTTGTGAAACTTGCATGAAAGAAAACTATAAAGTATTATGGATGTCTAATTTTAAAATATGACAGAAATGAAAAAAAATACTGCAAAATTTGATAAAAAGAATAGAAATAGCTACACTTTTTATTGGTCTGATGTAGGTGATGTTAGAATTATAACTGAGGATAAAATGATAATGTTTCTCCCTCAGAAAACTTCAAATAGAAGCTGCCATTAAGTGTTTCCATTTTTTTCCAACCAATAATTTTTTTCTATTTTACCAAAATTGATCTTAATCGACTCTATTATGTTTATTCAATACTAATTTGTATGTAAAAGCAAAAAATATGCCTAACGGCTTTTAATGAATTTCACAAACATTATTGTTTTGTATTTCGCTTTATAATTTTCTGTCATACACATTTAAATGTAAGTAGACAACTAGTTAAGGGATATATTAACATAAAAATATTTCCTACTAAAATTTTACATACTTTACCTACATACAAGGGGGGAATTTACCCTTTTCTAGGGAGTAAGTGGGTCCCCCACGTCATGTTTTAAAGAATATGATAGTTAAAAATATTTAAAGCATTTTTAAGGAAATAATGCTGAACTTGTGTTTATTAATAATGCCCAAGATAAAATAAGTCAGCAAGTTTAAACTGTTTTGCTTTAAAACTTTTGTATAAGGATTTAAAAACGAACTGTTCTAAAATGGGGGCCCATACCCTAACCAACCCTAATTGCTTTTGAAAGTTTCGTTTGAACTACTACAACGAATACAAATAAATAAAATACAATTATTTTCTCGCTGTATTTTTTATTTATCGTTTGCTAAATTTAACTTATATTTTATCATAATTGAAGGGCTTGGAGGATGAAGGAGCTAAGTTACATTTTAAAAAATGAGCGCTCTGGACAATGGTAAGCAATGGATACATGTAAGCAAATAAAACTTGGTACATCAAACAGTAGATGTCAATAGACCAATTTTATACGCACACTAATGACAAAACCAGAAAACAAAAAAGCTGTAACAACTACAATAATAAAACTTTGAACTTTAATTACTCGCAATTTTTGTTTTGTCGCTTAACCCCTTCATCTCCCAAGCTTTTCAATTTTTGAGTAAAAACGACCAAAAAATCAATAATGGTTATAAGTGCCATAACTAAAATACTTATTTTCAAAGGACTAGTTGTGGACTAGATATAACTTCAAAGGATCTTAAATATCTTAATCAATGACAAAATTATATCTATGTGATCGAAACACGTTTAATAATGAATGCGAACCAACAAAACTACAATCTGATTTTAAGAAACAAAAAATTCTTGTCCTTAAGAAAGAAACCCTTCAAAAACTTAAATGCAAAGAAAAATTACTATTGGTAACTGAGAAGCAGTACAAAAATAAATTAGACTGCAAGTAAAAACTTATATATACTATATAAAAAAAATGTGGTGGTTCTTGAACGATGCCATTTTTAGAATCCATTGATTATGGTCCTGGAATAATGCCTAAAAATTGTTATTAACAATGGGGGGGGGGGGGAGAGACAAATCTGCCCATTGCTAGTTGGGTACCCATAACTATTTAGTTACACTATTTAAAATTGAAAAACATCAAAGAGTAGGAACTATACTGTTATTATTACATGAAGTCCTATTAAAATGAAATCTCCGTTTTCAAGAACATCAGAGTTATAAACACCGCCTTTAAATAGCAGTAGAGATAAAACAATAAACACAAGATATGTGTGTGTGGAACTGTGATATGCATGCTAGATAAATCTCTTCTTGATCTTGCAAATAAGTATTTTCCAAAAAAAAAAAAAAAAAAAAAGATCAACGAATTTTTTACAAAACTTTTAAGGCAAAATCTTTCTGTGTTTTCTGAGGGATGAGTGAACTTAATTTTTTCATCTTTCTCCTCTCTCTTTCTCTCTCCCTCTCTTTAACTTTTTCGCATGTAAAAATATGGGTAAAAATCGAAGGAAAAAAACTTACGGCTACTCGACACTAGAAGAATTTTTAGTATTAATATTAGTTTAAGTTAGCACTCTCATAAATAGGCAAACCAAAATAGATCAACACCAGTAAAATCGAAAGCAAAGAAACATAAATGAAAATAAAAATGTAAGATGAGACTAAAAAAGAATTAACAAACAAATTAAGATAAAGTAAAATAATGACCAATTGTAGCCTATTATCTTTTCGAAAAAAGAAAATAAAGGTTAGATGAAATGAAAAAATGTGTAAATCATTAAACAAATTAATGAATAACAAGCGTATTATAATCGATGTTTAGGGAAAAAATTGGCAGGATTTTTTCAAATTTTCAAAGAAGATTTTTTCACATATTCGTTTCCAACTTTTAAAGAACTTTAAATTAATAACAGTTTAGATTAAAGGACAGTTCTCATTCAGGAGAAATCCAGATGAATCAACGTCAGTGAAATTGAAGACAAAGAAACAAATTTCAAAGTAAAAATGTAAGATCAAAATTGAAAAGAGTAAAGAAACAAATTAAGGTAAACTACAGCAATAAAAATATTGGACTGATACTTTTTCAAAAAGAAAAAAAAAAAAGAAAAGTTGGGTGGAAGAAAAACAATATGAAAATCTTTTACAAAAAACAGCAATTGTAAACCTATATTTAAAAAAACAAAATGACACTAATTGAACTTTTGAAAATTTCACAGGTTTTTCACAAACCCTCTTTCAAAAGTATTAAAATTAAGAATAGCTCAAATTGAGGGATTGCTCTTATAAAAAGGGTAGACCCAGAAAAATGAACACAGTAACGCGAAACCAAAGAAACAAAAATTAAAATAAAAGTGTAAGATAGAATTTAAAAGAAGTCAAAAAACTAATTAAGATAAACTAAAATGATTAACAAAATAAGCATATTTCCCAGAAAAGAAAATTAAAGAAAGGTTGGATAATACGAAAATCTCTTAAGAAAACAGAGTATAGTAAACTTTCATTAACCCATTAATGTCTGACATTTTTTTTCCAAAGATATTTTGTATACTGGTTACACGGCTACAGAACACTCTTTACACTGGTTATGTGCTGCAAACTGTTAATAATGAATTGAAGCAATACCAAAATAATAATTGAACACTATTATTTGGTTGAAATGTTCATTTTTGGGAAATTCAGACCCTTTTTTTGGACCGTCTCTGAAAAGAGAGGATAGGCATTAATCAGGGTTCAAAAAAACCCGGGTTATTGGTCAAAAAAACCCAACCCGTCGGTTTTATTGGGTTTTTTAGGGTATTATTGGTTTTTAGAGGTTTTATTGGTTTTTAGGTGTATATTGGTTTTATAGGGGTTGAATGAGGTAATTTTAGATTTATTGTTTCTTTTGCTTGTTGAAAAGGAAAAGGCAAAGGGGGGGGGGAGGATTTCTTCCTTCTTGTTTAAAAAAGAATTAATTAAGAATGCTGATTTTTATTTTTGTTTGCATTTAAATACTGTAAATAAATCATCATAAAAAAGACAAAGTAACAAATAACATTTGAAAATTACTTTAAAGGATTAGTTTACACTTTTTTATTATGCCACCACCAACCAAGTTTCATCATAGATAAATGTTAAAAAAAAATAATTAAATGTAACGATATTTAGTAATAATTTGTGCTCAATTTTCGTAGTTATTAGGATGAAGGTGTAACATTTTAAAATGTATTTTGTAAAATTATCTTCTTTTCCCGTAATATTACTCGAGGCCATTGCCAACTGTAAACAAAACAATCGTTGACATCGGCAGAAAAGAAATTGCCTTAGGGTTTTATATATACATTTCATGGGTAGACGTATAAGTTTCAATGTAGGGTAACTTTTTAAAAACAATGGATAAAATCGGTCAATTTAGTCGAAGAAGAGTGCTTTGAACATAGAATAAAACGTCACTAGTGTCAAGAATGTATACACCCCACACTCACACACACACACATACGACATTTTGTGCGGGTTTTATTGGTTTTTTAGAGTGGGTTTTTTAACGCCAAAAAAACCCGGTGGGTTTTTTGGGCAGGTGGTTTTTGCAACCCTGCAGTAATGGGTTAAAAAATATATATAGCAATAATATAAAATTGTTGTTATAAGAATGTTTGCAAATTTTCTCAGAAGGTTTTGCAAATTATCCACTTTCAGATCTAAATAATTTGAAATTAAAAACAGGTGAAAATAACAAGAACCTTTTTTTATTGTAACCAAGAAAATTTAATCCAAAGAAAAATATTTTAAAATATGCAAGATCAAAATACAGAGGACTAGATGACCCGTGCGAAACATTTGTCGCTTGAACCAGCACACTTCATCAAATTCGGCTTTTTTTTTACGGTCATCTTTCGAAAAACAGGCGCAAAGTGAGCTGTCATTTTTGACGAATTAAAATAAAATAAAATGATGCTTTACTTTCGTACAACAAAAATTTACGTTTATAAAATATTATTTTAGCTAAATTACCATGTCAAAATAAACATTTTCTTTTCAGGTTTTAATGCAACGTACAACTATGTTTATATCTACCAATCGATACAAACCGATTTTTCTGTAAAGAAAGAAAAGTGAAGAGAGAAAAAAAATGTCAATAATCGGAATTTTTGCTCATTTTTGTGAACGGTTCCCACATCCCCTTTCAGATTCAAAGCAATTTAAAAAATTTTTAAAATAGAAGCCTTTTGAAATAAACCATACGTGGAGAATCCGTAAGCTACGAATTTAATCACATAAAAATTAAAATGTGAGATTTAAAAAAAAAAGTAAGATAAACTAAATCAATAAACAATAGTAGCCTGTTACTTTAAAAAAAAAAAGAAAGAAAGGCTGGATGTAATGAAAACAATGTGCAAATCATTTTTAGAAAACTGCGCATTGAAACTGATATTTAAAGAAGAAAAATCATTATAATAATTTTTTTTTTAATTTCCACAGAAGGTTTTTCACATATAATGTTTTCACTTAAAAGAATATAAAACTAAGAACACTTGAAATTAATGGATATTTTTCAGAAAGGGGAAAACCAACATAATTGAAATCGAAACTAAGGAAACACAAATGAAAACGTAAGTCAAAATCAGAAGTAATAAAGAAACAAATCAAAGTAAATTAAAACAATAATAGCAATGTGCTACTTTATCGAAAAAAAGAACAATTAAAAAACAAAAAAAGAAAGGATGGTCCAAATGAAAACAATATTTTTCCTTTAACTATATCTTTCTCGATCTTTTGGTGCTTTAAAATATCTTGTAATGTTACCGTTTTTATTTATTTTTTTTTTTTAAGTTTTTTAATTTGCGTGATACACTGCGATGCAAAAGTTTAGACAAAATGCAAATATATGAAAAAAAAGAAAACTACTCGTTGAAATGCTTTCAAATTTCTACTGCAGGTAGACAATGTGGTCTTAAATAAGTGTCTGGAGTTTTGAAAAATATAACGGAAACGAAACTCGGAAATTACAAAAGACTTTTTTTTTTCATTGTTGCAAAAGTTTAGACAAAAGTCAGATTCTATGCAAATATCCCTTGAAATGTGATTGGTGGAGAAAAGGAGGGACTTTTTTCTTCGACTATAAAGTGCAGAGATTGCTCAATGAAGAATCAAAATCCCAAAATTTCTGTAGTTCTCCTGCAAAGAAGATGAGAAAGTTTGGAAACAGAAATTTGCAAATGAACGTCTTTTTGCTAATTTTTCGTCTTTTAAATCAGCCCTAGTATGGGAGTACATTGTTTTTTACTTGATGGAGAGCAAATTCAGACGTGCGTATCGATCAAAAATCCCAGCAAAAGTTATATTTCTTAAGGATGAAGGAACTGAAAAAACGGGTCGAACTGACGATTCGCTTCTTAATCCTACAAAACTTCAACTTGAGTCAAAAACAGCACATGACAGCATAAATAGATGAACAACTGAATCGGGATGCATTAAAAAAAGAAAGAATTTTGCTTGAACCTTTTCGGAAATAGTTTCCCAAATAAGCCGGATTTTAATGGGAAAAGCAGCACATGTATCATCGTGACTAAAAATTGAATGTTACTTTCTCTGATGAAAATTATTAAAATTTTGATCGCCTAGATGGATTATAATTCTATTAGCGTGACTTCAGAAAAGATCCGATGAGCATACGCTGTGCTAAAGCAGCACAGCTTTGGCCATTAAAATCTGGTTTATTTGGGACACTGTGTCCGAAAAGGCTCAAGCACAATTCTTTTTCTTTTTTTTTTTTATGCATCCCGATTGAGTTGTCCATCTACTTATGCTCTCACATGCTGTTTATGACCCAAGTAGAAGTTTTGTAGGATTAAGGGGCGAATCGTCAGTTCGAGCCGTTTTTTCAATTCCTTCATCTTTAAAAATCTAGGTTTTTTTTGGCCTTTTTGATCGATACGCATGTCGTAATTTGCTCTCCACGAAGTAAAAAACAATGTACTACCATACTAGGACCGATTTAAAAGCCTAAAAGTTAAAGTGCGTTCATTTTCAAATTTCGGTTTCCAAACTTTCTCATCTTCTCTACACGAGAACTACAGATATTTTGGGATTTTGATTATTTATTGAGCAATCCCTGTACTTTATAGTCGAAGGAAAAAGTCCCACCTTACCTCCACCAATCACATTTCAAGGAATATTTTCATAAAATCTGACTTTTGTCTAAACTTTTGTAACAGTGAAAAAAAAATGTCTTCTGCAATTTCCGATTTTCGTTTTGATTAGATTTTTCAAAACTCCAGACACATATTTGAGACCATACTGTCTACCTGCAGTAGAAATTTGAAAGCATTTCGCCGAGTAGTTTTCTTTTTAATCATATATTTGCATTTTGTCTAAACTTTTGCATCGCAGTGTAAAATCAGTTTAAATCCCATGCTCAAAAACATTCATACATGTAGTCAGTAGCGTAGCTATGGGGTCCAGCGCCCGTGGTAAACTTAAGAAATTGCACCTTCCCCCCCGCCCCAGGGGTCGTCCTAATGTGAGATCACTGTGACCTCTCAAAATTTCCTTATTTCAAAAATTTTGATTTATTTATTCGGAAAAGTTGTGGACAATATTGCAAATTTAAAATTTGTTTTTCTTTTTTTAAGCGTTTTTAACGATGCTCACTGTTCTCTTTCATTTTATGTGTGCATGATATGCCTGCTTGTTCGTATTATTGGGTAAAATTCGAATTTCATTCCACAATTTGAGACCCTTTCCAACAATTTTAGTTCGAGGCGTCCCTATCTTTCCTCATCATGTCGCATAAACCAAAAAACAATAATTCTTGCATTTCGTTACTAAAAATAGTGCTTTCTTTTTCACATCAGCTTTCCTTTCAAACAGAATTTGTTCTAAAATGCAAGAAAAATGTTTTTAATAAACATAATTTGTGCATTCAAAATAAAAATCAAATCATTAATTCCTATTGTAATTCAGAAAGCAAAGAAAATATAAAAAGCATAATTAATCTGAAATTAGCTTAGTAAACACTACTCCTTGCATGAAGGCAAAATAAAAGCTCACTATTTTAGGCCTTCGTTTATTTTTTATAAATAAGTATTTTCATACTTTGCATTTAAAATGTCCCAGAAAAGACCTTTCAAACTAACAAAATCGTTTCATTGGTACGTCGTTCTTTAACCCATTAATGCCTAGCGTCCTTTTTTAGGGACGGTCCAAAAAAGGGTCTGAATTTCCCCAAAATGAACATTACAACCAAATAAGTGTTCAATTAGTACCTTAGTATTGTTTAAATTCGTTATTAGCAGATTGCAGCACATAACCATTGTAAAGTGTGTTCAGTAGCAGTTTTAATATGATCTTCATCAAAAATTACATCGTTCACAATCTCAAGAAAAAAGCTAAGTTTTCAAAGTTATTCCCAGCTTCCCAGTTTATGTTAATTGCTGATTTTATTCCTCCTTATAAAATGTCTTTTTAAATATTATATCGTAGGCAGAAAAAAAAATAGTATAAAAAGTATGTACCCTCTGGGGTCTACCGTAACTTTTAAGGGACGATTTTTCTTTCCTTAATAAAAAAATATTTTTATATGTTTTTTTTTTAATTATTTTTCCTGTCCATTAAACACTATTTGTAACCAGTATACAAAATATCTTTGGAAAAAAAATGTCAGGCATTAATGGGTTAATAATAATATTACCAATGAGGGGAGTCAAGAGAAGCAATTGTTCCCTTCCTGGCTTTAAGAAACTTACAAGATGCATTTTCCTTTTTTTTTTTTTCAAATACAGCGTATACAAATATGGACCAACAATGGGGAAGATATTGACTGACGGTTTAACTTACGACAGTTCTCGGCCTGAGAATGATTTTAAAAAAAAAAGATTATAACATAACATTTAGGTATCGTTTTACGAAAGTGACTGCCGCGCCCTGAATTAGCGTAGAGTGCACCCGTTTTCTAGCTCAGTAAGATCTGAAAACAATAGGGTGGGTCGGGGTAATTTGGGTATAAATTATATTTTATTGAATAAAATGAAAACTAATCATTTGAGGCACCTACAAAAATTCACAGTTATAAACATCGTCCATACCTATGAAATTATGCTGAAAAAATGTTTCCAACACTCTTATTAAAATTGATAAAAAATAAATTCGGCTTTTTGAAAACGGCAATGTAATGCAAACCAACTACTTCCAAATAGTGTTGCAATTTAACCTCTCACGCTATGTTTTTCAAATTTAGGTATGTAGACATTACATATGTTTACTTTAATTTGTCATTGAATAGAAACATTTATCATTATTAGTTTTCATGTAATTACTGATTTAAAAACATGGGGTAATTTGGATATACAGTAAATTTACATATCAGAAGGACAAATAATTATTTTATTGGACTACAAAACAGGAATTTATGTGCCTCCTAACTACCTGAGGTGATATATGCTGCTATAATATACTTATATCTCTCACAAAACAAATACTGCCCAGTCAATAATCGATTTGTCATTTTGTGCATTTTATGTATTCGTTACTTCGAATTTGTTTTATTTGTAGCCTGGAATTTGTCTTAATACTAATAAAAATAAGCTTTTATATTATCTCATTATTTATATTATACCTACAGACAACATAAGTTTGGAAATATTAAATAGGGTAGTTGCTAAAACCAGACTTTGCTCTCTAACCCTTACTATACCCAAAGTCCCCCATCCACGGGGTTATTTAGGTATAGTGAAACTTAATTAGCCATTAATATGCAAATGGATCTATTAACTTAAAATTTGTTGAAAACTATTCTAGAAAGTCACAATGCTAAGCTGAAACAAGAAAAAGAAAAAAAAAAATATTAGTATACATTTTTACAGGACTGAAAAGCTCAAAGTAGGTCATTTTTATACCCAAATTACCCCGACCCACCCTATCTATTTTCATTTCTTTTCTCAAGCCTTTAAAACATATAACATTGACGTGATTACAAATCGAGCTCAACCCCTTCCAATAATACTAAAACGGTAATGAATATAAAGAACAATGTAGTAGTACAAGCTTAGAAGTGAAAGCACTTCATTAAAGCACATATAAAATTGAAGAAGTTCCAAAATACGAAATCAAAACTCACCAAAGAAGATTAATTTATTAATTTATCTTTTGAATCTTCCTTCTATAACCAACCATCGAAGCGAAACAACATTTGAAAACGTCACTTCGTTCAAAATCGCACGCCGCTATACCTGCTGTAGTGTTACTCATTTTGGGAAACTTCATTTATTGTGGACTCTTGGTACAAATTTTTAAAAGCGTGAAATTTTCGATTGTCGTTTTTAAGAAGCCTTCCTCTCCCGTTTTTAAGAAATAGGTATTTACAAATTATTCTCTCACTAGTTTTTGACACAAAAAAAATTGTTACCGATAGCGGAGTTATTTTCTGTCGTCATAAAATCACATTCCAAAAATCTGTATCCGAAATGTTTCAACAAAAGCTCGCCAATTTTTGAAATCGTTGAACGTTATTTCTGAAGAATAGTAATTAATAAATTGAAGTGATATTGTGAAAAGAAAATGGCAAGAAAGAAGCGGAGAGAAAAGGTTTGCTTCTCTTTTTCTCTCTGTCTTTTAAGTGGATAGGACCGGCCGATTTCTGATCTGCCTATTAAATAAACTCCAGGCTTATATAACTAAATTATATCCTGCAAAATAGATTTAAGCTAACACCAGTGTATCCAACTGAAATCAGCCAAAACAAAGTTGCTCATTCTGCATGGTTAGTATTGTAGCGTGGGGGCACAATTTGCGCTGCTGGGGTAGTCTATCAAATATTTTGTTTTTTAGTCTGTTTGTACTTGAAATATATATATATTTCTTTTTTTTTAATAGGTCAAAATGCCGCCCCCTTGGGTGCTGCGCCCGTTACAAGAGCCACTCCTGTCAACCCCTAGCTACGCCACTGCCTATAGTAATAAATATCATCTATAAAACATCGCCCAATTTTATTATAAAACTAAAGATCGCTGGGCACCCGCTTTCTTGTTACAGATAGCTGCGTGTTATAAAATTCCACTCTGCCTGTTTCGCCCCCAAAGCGAAATTTAATCATAAAATGACTATTGAACTTAACAAAATTATTGCTATATAATTATAAACTTCAGACAAAACTTAAATTATCTCCTAAATTAGCAGCACAAATTGCAGAAACGGACATTTAAAGGCCTTCAAAGAGCAATTTCTTTAATGTCAATTAAATACATATTTATGCACAGTTTATACAAAACTAAAAATATAAAGTTCTGTAAGCAACAGCATTAATCAATCTAACTTCTAATTTGTCAGTAGAAATTCAGAGTGTAAATTAATCATAAGTATCAGCTGTCCAAGTTTTTTCACCACAGTTTAAAATTTCGTCAAAATAAAAATGGATAGCATACTCTATTTGTCATAAAAATAACCAGGTCCTTCATTTAGAGGGGTCATGAGGGTGCAATTACCCCTCCACATGGGTAATTGACCCCTCCCACTCGGTTTTGAGAAATTACTGTATTTGTATCTAAGTAGGCATGGTTTTTCTTGTTTTTTGACATAATTTAACCTAAGCAAACAAATGAATCTCAAAATCAAAATGAGTATTTTTCACAAACAAGAAATAAATTACTCTGAAAAATCAAATTGAGATAATTCTTATTGGAAACTGTTTTAATATTAATTTAATAACAATTGAGCTTTCAGAACCATTCCTAGGACTCGATGCCTCGAATCTCGAACCTTTTGATTCAGTAATGTAATTAAACGAATTTGTCAACAAGAAATTCATTTCAGAAAACAAATAAATAAGTGAAGGTGAAGGGACACAATGTTTATAGTCTGTTCTGCTGTTGTTGACACTCAGCTAACTGCAAATATAAATTACTTTATAGACAAGCAGTTTGAAAAATTGTAAATAAAAACCATGTTTCAAGGGGGAAAAAAAGTATGTCAATAAAGCATGATTTTAGCAAGCCTGGTTTCTCTTGATTTCGCTTGGTTTTGAAGTAAATTCGTCCGAAGAGAAATGAAATAAATTGTGAGGTGAATTATAATCACATAGTTGAGCTGATATTTACATACTGTCAATTCTAGATTATCCGCGGAATAGGGTTGGCACGATAACCCACGATAATCGAAAAATAGGTAAACAACAATCCTAATGCATGCATTAGTTAAAAAAAAGTTAATAACACAACATACATTTAAACTATGGCAAAAAATGACAACATTGAATGTAAAAAAAATCTTTAACAGCTAAAAATGACCAATAACGCACTCGCTTTTTTCTGCATTTTGTAAATCTTCACCGTAAAAAAAAAAGGAAAACAAAAGTGCGATTGATCCGCGAATAATCGAGAGTTTAGTCTGATTGTAATAAAAAATCTTTACCAGATTCTAAATTAAAAATTACATGTTTATTTCTTGTGCTTATAAACAAAATATAAAATTGAGGAAACTTACCACATTTCGGAAAGAATCTGGATCAGCCCCCAAGATGTCCAGAACCTCAAGAATATCCCATTCGTCGAACACCGGTTTACAAACATGAACATGTGGATACGCTGCGAGGATGAAGAGAATGTAAAGACTACAGATCATTTTGGCAGGTGTGTGAAGCAATACTAGTGCCAAGGGAAAAGGAAATTGCCCGTCGCAACTTTTTAAATTTTATACAGAATCACCGAAGAAAGATAACTAAACATAATCTTTATATGAAGCTAGTAGCAAAGATTATTACTCTGCGCTATCTCATAGGTAACGGAAATATATCGAATAAAACAAAGTGCGTCATATTTTTCCCTGCCCTTGATTCAATCTCGAGTGAAAAAAAGAGAAAGAGAAGATAAAACACGCGGTCTCGTGTTTATGCAGGATGCTCACGTTTCTAATCATCACCGCTCGAAATCCATAGCGACAATGAATAGCTACGGAGTTATTCATTCAGAGCAGGCGAAAATAATGTGAGAAAAAAGCTGGAGCGTATCCGCTGGTGGCGAGAAGTCTGCACATGCACAGTCCTGTGGGGGTATGTCCGAAACTCAAACAGAGGGAACCGGTTTTGTCTTGGGGGGAGGTTTTCGGGAAGAGCATGATTTCTCCGGAAGGGAATCTCTATTGTATTGTATTTCCTTTCACGTTGACATTGGCGGCTCGTACAGGTTGGCAAGGGGGGCAACTGCCCCCTTACTTCCAAAAAAGTAAATGGGCCATGCCCCCTCATTTTTCACAGTGAAAAAGTAATAATCGAGTGAGTAACCAACTTTTCTCTCATTGGATAAATTAATGTCTTCAAAATAAAAGATGAAAATCAGACTTTTTTCTCATTGTATTTCACTAAAATGAATGAAAATCAACCAGCCTGATTCATTTTGGAGGCAATATTTCGAATTTTTTAGAGGTCCTTAATCAGTAATGTTAAAATCCAATAATATAGCCAAATTTAAGGAAAAAAATACTTAAAAACACTTTAGAGGTGCTGCCTCCTAGCTCCCCCCCCCCCCCCCCCCCATGTTCTTCTGGTTCACCACTCTCTACTCGAATTTCTATTTACTACTTTTTTGGTGCACCAACCGCTAAGCACGTTGACGTCAAATATTTTTCAAGAAGAGGTAACAATATCCAAGAAGAGCCAGATACATCATTTCAAAATTTTGCCAGAGGGAGGGGGAGAGGATATATAGTCAATACATTTTATGGGGAAAAATCGAAGTACAGTAAATTCCCGATCATCCGCAGAGTAGGATGGCGAGGTAACCGCAGACAAGTGAATACCGCTGATAATCCGAAAAATGCGCGTAAACGATACCAGTGTATGCAATATCTGTAAAAAAAAGTTCGCTACGCAAATACATGCATTGAAATTAAAGCTAAAAATAATAACGTTAAATATAAAAAAAAATATCCTTAAAAGCTAAAAATGAGCAATAATGCATTCGCATTTTTCTGCAATCAGTAAATCATCACCGTGACCGTATAAAAAGAAAACAAAAGCGTGAAACATCCGCGGATAATCGAGTTTAATGTACATACAAAATGCATAAATTATGTTTCTAAAATCCAGAAGTGTGGGGGAGGGGGAGGCTGATCGCTCAAATGACTGGACTTTGAAGGACCAATACCACTCATCTGAGCTCTCTTGAACTTTATTGGGGAAAAAAATCTAATTTCATTTGTTTGCCAATTGAAGAGGCAATGAAGATGATAGATCTCAGATTCAGACAACCGGTCTTTAAAGGGACTTTTTTCATGACTCCCACTCCCATCTGCTTTAATGAAAAGGATGGATCCCCTCCCCTACTCAGGGTTGTCCAAAGCAAGGGCCGTATATAAGAGGTGGGGCCAGGGGGCCCGGGCCCCTTCCAAAATAAAAGAAAATTGTCGTGAAATAATTTTAAAACGTGTTTTCAAAAAAGAAAAGGTCCCGAATTTCTCCCCCTCTTGCCAAACTATCAAGAAAGATACTTAAATTTCGAAAAAATTTTGAGAGAGGAGCTAATATTTAGAAAAGTGCCAATTTGAGTCCCAAGCGAATTTTCCCTAGTATTTCAATAACTAGTTAAAAAAATAATTTTCCCCAGAATGAAGATAAGGTTCTGCTTTCATTTCATGTAATAACATCAGAAAAAAAAAGTTTTTTTCTTCAGAAAATATTGTTTTTATACATCAAAAATCAGATCGGTAACGTGTCCCCAGTAGCAAAGCTTAGCATGCAAACAGGTCATGCACACTTTCTAACTTCGCAAAAAAATGCACTTGCACAAAAAACGATTCTATTTTGACCCCTTTGTTAATATTTTACTTCATTTTTGTTTTAATCGATTTCTGATTTTCTAGGGAATGCGAAATAAGCGTGTCCCAAGTTCCGCCGTCAGAGTGGTAACAATAACTTCCGATCTATGTTTAGGCCCCAAAATCATTTCCTGCACCTATACCACGTGATACTGAGTACCTGGTGGGATGTTTTATTGAATCGTAATTAAAAATTTGCATTTCTGCATCTAAAATTGTAGGTAAGATTTTTTAAAGTGATTTTATAAAATGTGTGTCATTTGAGTCATCAGATCGGTAACACGCTCTAAAATGCGCAGTTTTTATTATTTTAAAAATTATTTTATATATAAGTATAGTCCTTTATTACAAGTGAAAAAACCACGTGTTTGATTTTGGTTTAGTGCGATCGACTCGGAAATAAAAAAAAAAACTTTGTCAGTTTGTCAGATCGGTAACAGTCAGAGCGGTAACATTGAAAAACAGCGAATGTGTTACAGAACTAACTCACACGTTTCAGAATTATAAAAAGCAAAAATCATAGGTTTTAGCCATATATATTGAATATTTTTGTTCTTAAAAAATGAAAAGCAATGAGTTTTAGTACAATTGCTTCATTTGTGGTTTGTATGACCTAACAATAGAAGTTAGTAAAATAAGAAAAATTGACACTGCAGAAATTAAGTTAATTAATTATTATTATTATTATTTATTTATTTATTTTTTTTTTGGTGCTTCAATTTCTCATAACTTCGCTAAATAACTAGATAATAACTAGCATGCTAAATTTGAATTTCTGATCAAGAAATTAAATTTCCTGCAACTAATTAAAGAAAAGCAAGCAGCAGAGTTGTGTGTAGAAAAAGTTGAAGTTGTGTGTTGTTTCAAAACAAAACAAATGTTTTATTAGCTTGGATTTGGTAACCTCATAATTTATTTTATCTAAAAACCTTATCGCTCATTTTTATTTCCAAGAAATGCTTTTTTATAATGAAATTTGATTTTTTAGCCTAATATATATATTTTAATATAATGATTCTTGATTCTATGTTAAAATTCAAAGAAATGATAGTAGAGGGAAAAAGGGACAGTTCTGCGGCGGCCCAGGCGGTGTGCGGTGGTAACACCGCCTGGGCTCCTCCTGGCTCTGCCGGTGCTGGGTGCCTCCCACCACCCCAGCCGCCTCCCCAGGGCCGCCGCGAGGGTTTTCGCGCGAATTTTGAATATTTTCCCGCGAATTTTAGGACTTTGAATTATTTTCGTGAAAGGTTACAAGGGTTTTTCCCGCAAATTTCTGAATATTTCCCGCGAATTTCAGGAACTTAATTTTATTTTAGGTGCTCGTGACTGCCATCTATTGAGTGAACGAATTTAATTTTTTTTTTAATTTCGGACTTTGTCAATTTCCTGAAGCGGGGTTCGAACTCGAACCAAAAGTTTTCCTCTCGATTATCAAACAAACGCGCAAACCAACTAGGCTATGAAGCTCTCTTCCTCTTCAGCACTAATTGTGATCACAATATAATTAAGATTGTATCGCCGTCTGTTGATTACTCGAAGATGTTAATTTGCACGCTAATTTATTTTGTAATTCGAACTTTGTCTAATTTTTGCAACTTAGTTTTTGTAACCTATTTCAATATAATTTTTTATTTTAAAGAACGATGATGCTGCCATCTGTTGATGGAAATTTATTTTTTTTCAAATTTAATTATTTCTTCGAACTTAATTTTTTTTTCAAGCCGAAATCGGACTTTGTCAATGAAAATTAATTTTTTTTTAATGTTTATGATAATCCGACCCAATGTACTGATTAACTATTTTTTATTAACCTGCTAATTTATTTAATTAGGAATTAGTCGAATTTAATTAATTTCACACAATCGAATGAGAATTTTATTTAGGAATTCCCGACTTTGCATGTTTTTTCACGAATTTTACTGTTTTTAAGTTTCCCCATACTTTTACAATATCATTTTTAGAACTTTGTCGAACGCTTCGCAAATTTAATTATTTTTTTTCCAACTTGGATCATTTTTTCAAACCGAAATAGAATTTTTTCAGTGAAAATTAATTTTTTATGCTGTTGATCGCTATAATGAATGACTTTTTAATTGCCATCCCATTTTAATTAGTAATTAGTCAAATTTAAAAAAGCCCACACTTCCGAATTTGATTATTTCTATAAAGTTCAGGACATTGCATGTTATTTCACGAATTTTACTGTTTTTTAACTATGTCCCTGCTTTTACAACTTAATTTTTAAACTTTTTCGCCACTTCAAAATTTTTCATCTAATCTACTATGACTTAATTACCTCGACCCCAAAACAAACTACATTGATACAAATAATCATTACATACAAGACTGACAATTACTCACACACAATAGACCACACATTGATTTTTACTACTTTTATCCGATTATACTCAACCCTCGACTTTCATGTGAAACCTCAAACATTCATACAAACCCCTTCACTATCATTCAAACACACATGCATCCATTCATTAAGACTCAATTGTTAAATAAAATTTCAAACATCAAGTCAATGAGTCAAAAATTTCAACCATTAAGTGAAAAATAATCATACTCTGCCAATAAGAGATTACTCGGTCGTTAATACATTAAAAATCAAAATCAAATTTTTCACAATGTCGAAGTTGAAAATTAAAATTTTTACAATGTCAAGATTAAAAATCAAAAACTTTTTTTTTTTTGCAACGTCAAAATCAAAAGTTAAAAATTCCCCCATGTTGAAATTAAAGATCGAAATTTATTCTCCAACGTCAAAATTTAAAATCATTTCGATACACTCAAGTTAACATTGGTTTATACATTCGAACACACAAATTTTTTTACATTCACTATCATTTCACCCAATGAAACTTATAAAACACTTTAACTCACACAACACTTGATAAAAAAAATTAACTATACGAATTATTCTGCATGCAATCAATTGAAATGAAACAAGAAACTTACCTTCTGTTGTGTGAATCACAATGGTGCAACTCCGCAGGAAACAAATCCCATGGTAGATAATCAAGCAATAAATGGAATCACATTAATTGAGTTATTTTTTACTTTTACAACTCGAATTAACGTAACTCCACTCACGCTATTTTTCGCAACTTTTCCGTCAGCTTGATACGATGTCAACTCCTAAATATCCCGATTTCAGGCAAGATGTCTCGGCAAGCTTTCCTTTTTCCCTGGGTACCTTCTCCATCCACAAAATCCATCCCTTCACATAGAAGTCGAACACTCAAATGGCGTGTAATCAGAAAGATAAGTGAATCATTACTGATAACTGATGACCACGTGACACTTAATCATCACACCCTGACCACAAGCGACCTTTGTCTTATCAGTTCGCGCATGTGCAGCACTGGTAGTATCAGTGATTTCATCACAATCCAATGAAAGTCTTGGATTAGAGTGACATCACTGTTTTTAGATTAGTTCAAGTTTTCAAACATTTTAATTGGTCACATAAAAGTGACGTCACATTGTTCATTTTGTCAAGCTTACCTTAATTTTAAAAATCACTTCTCTCTCAGATAGAATGCTCTGTTGATTACCCGATAATGTTAATTTGCATGCTAATTTAATTAGTAGTTTTCCAAAGTTAATTAATTCCATCATTAGAAAAATTTAATTATTCTCTTTGTTTTCAGTTATAGTTTTCATCAGAGTAGTAAGTTAGTTCTATTATTTTTCAGGACTCGATTTTTTTTTCCAAGTCAATTGAAATTAATTTTTGTTATGGGAGCGAGCCCACTAACCCGACGTATTTAATTCTTTAATTATTTCATTTCTTTAATCACTTCATTTCTTTAATCACTTTATTTCTCTAATTACTTTTTTCGAACTTAATTTATTTCCAACAGCTGGGCTAACTCGAATTTTACAGTGATTGATTTGGAACTTTGATAATTTTTCAACGAATTTAATTGTTTCTTAGAACTTCAATTGTTTTTCTGACCGAAATGAGATTTTGCCAGTGAAAATTTTTTTTTTTTAGGTTTTTTGATCTATTTAATTACTTAATTTTCTTCATTGATTAAATTTCTTTACTTATTTCATTTCTTTAATCACTTCATTTCTTTAATCAACTAATTCTTTTAATTTATTTCCACCAGCTGGGGTAACTCGAATTTTACAGTGACTGATTTGGAACTTTGATAATTTTTCAGCGAATTTAATTAGTTCTTAGAGCTTCAATTGTTTTTCTGCTCGAAATGAGATTTTGCCAGTGAAAATTTTTTTTTATGTTTTTGATCATCCGGCCCTGCTATAATGAGTAACTAATTTTGAATAAGTCTGCTAATTTAATTGATGATTAAACTTGTAATTAGTCAATTGTAATTTATTTCACCTTATCGAATTTGATTATTTGTACAGAATTTTCAAATTCAAAGTTTTCTAGTTTTCAAAATTTATTTATCTTTCTCCACGGTTCCAAATATTTTTTACCAGTTTGAATATTTAATCATTCTCATACGAACAAAACATTAGAACTTACTCTTAATATTAATTTGGCTGAATCTGTTTCACAGTCATTTCATCATTTCCAGTGTAAGAATTTTTCTATACTTTATGAATGAATCTAACGAAATTGCACAACAAATGTAGAATCACATGTAGCCTATTACAAAACCTTACATCAAGACCACAGAAAAACATTAACATTACGAAGGTTGCTTACAAGGAGTCATATAGAAAGATACGAAACAATGATACTCGTAAAACACTTTATATCTCAAAACTTTAGTTCCTAAGAGTTCCCTTCCCCGACATTTACCATCACTCTGCATTATTTTGCAAGCAATTATCTGCTAATGGATTAAATTCTTATAACAACTCTAACATTTATACGGTATTTTCTAGCTTCCTACATATTACATCGCATTTTTTTTTTCTACACTTATTCATTTTCTCAAAACTTAATCATTTCCAATGCATGAGTTTTAATGTTAATTTCGTGTTTTCAAAGAATCTCATTTCTCATTTGAAATTGAAACATGCAATTTTCATGACTTGAAAATTTTTCAAAAAGAAAAAAAAACTTTAACTAAAAATTTACGATCTTACAAAAATTTGAATTTTCTCAGCTACACACACAAAAAAAATTAGATATACAAACTATTGAAATGAAACAAGAAACTTACCCTTATGTTGAGCGAATCACAGCGATGTTCTATGAATGAATGGCGATTAGTAAAAGCAATAAAAGAGATTACACTAAATGAGTTGGTATTTCAATTTACAACAACAAATGATGTAATCTCCCTCATGCTTTATTTCGCACATCAACACAAATCCAAACACCGACATGTCGTGAAATTTGCATCAAAAGCCGGGAGTCAACGAAGATCACAGAAGTCCTTCCGAAACATTTCAACAACCATTTCCATCAAACCCAAGGCTACAAATGATTTATCTTGATCAAATCTGACCTCATACTGATAACTAAAGATCACATGACGTCTTATCAGCAGCAAGCACATGATTAAGACCACCAATCATCTCTACCCACATGCAAACTTGCATGGTATCAATAAGATGAAATCAACTTCAATCACATATAAAGAACAATTAATCAGAACTAACTTAATGACAAACTATTATTTTCAGATTTCGAGTATTAGTTATGAATAATCTACATCATTTAATGCAATCTATATTTTCCCCGACTCATACATCACTTTCGTCATAGTTATCACAACTTTGAATTTTTAGCTAATATACTATCATCCCATAGTTTGTTAATTTAATTAACTACTCCATTAAGTGAATTCCTCTTTATCGAGTTACATTATTTCTACGAAATGCCCAAACTTCAATTATTTTCCGACTTCTCTTTTTTTCAATGGAGTTGTGTAAATTATTTATCACTCCTAAGTAACAATCCAATCAAGTGAATCATTTAATGAACCAAACACAAAACTTCAACGGAGGAATAATAGTTCGATCATTCTATCAATAATACTTTACTATTTTTTCTAAGTTTTATATCATGAATATCCGTTTTTGTATCATGAAGTTTTACATTTCTCATTAAGTTTAACTTCAGAAAAATTAATTTTCAAAAAATATTTGCGAGGAAAGTTTTGCTTACGAAAAAATTTAAGTTAGATTGAAAAAAAAAAGTCTCTTTTTTTTTTTTTTTTTCTCTCTCTCTCTCTCTCTCTCGAATCCATACTATATAACTAGTGCTAATATTTAAATTTCCTTTCGACTTCCGAGTCTTTATTTCTTTTCACATAGCATAACATGATTTATATTAAACAAGTTTGCGATAATTATTTGCACTCATTGCGTTACTTACAACTTGTACTTCTATCTAAATTATTGTGAATGTGAATTTGTCTTAGCTTATTCTTAACAAGTCTGGCAATAATTTATTGCATTCATCTAATTAATTATTTTGAATGTGAATTTAACAACTTCCACACCTACCATACATTGCAATTTTTTTTTTTTTTTTCGCAATGTTTACTTTTTACATGTTTGAAAGATTTTATGTTGGAAAAAGTTTAGTGTTTATGAAATATCATTGTGGAATACTTTGTGATAATAAACTTTTCGAACTTCAATTATTTTTACACGAGGTGAGTATCGAACATGCGACCTTCTGATCCAAAAGGCATTTTTCAGATTTCGAGTATTAGTAATGAATAATCTATATCATTTGATGCATTCTACTTTTTCCCCCGACTCCTACATCAGGTTCGACACAATTATCACAACTTTGAATTTTCAGCTAATATGCTAACATCCCACAGTTTAACAATTTAATTAACTACTCCATTAAGTGAATTCCTCTCTATCGAGTTACATTATTTCTACGAAATGTCCAAACTTCAAATATTGTCAGACTTCTCTTATTCAATGGAGTTGTGTAAATTATTTATGACTCCTAAGTAACAATCCAATCAAGTGAATCATTTAATGAACCAAACACAAAACTTTAACGGGAGGAATAATAGTTCGATCATTCCATCAATAATACTTTGTTATTTTTTTTTCTAAGTTTTATATCATGAATATCCGTTTTTATATCATGAAGTTTTACATTTCTCGTTAAGTTCAGCTTCAGAAAAATTACCTTTGGAGTCCTTTTCAGAACATTGTAGAGAAGTCTGACAATATTTGAAGTTTGGATATTTTTTAGAAATAATGTAACTCGATAAGAGAATTCACTTGCAATGTTATTAGTTAATTAAATTGTTCAACTGTAAGTTTTATGAATATTAGCTGAATGAATGTCAACGTTGTGATAATTGTTCATACAACTGATTTAGTATGTCGGTGTAAAAAGTAGATATGCTAATCAATATGAGTATAGATTATTCATTACTAATATTCGATATCTGAAAAATGCCTTTTCGATTCAGAAGGTTGCCTGTTCGATACTCAACTCGTGTAAGAATAATTTGTAGTTCGAAAGTTTATTTTCACAAATATTTCACAATGATATTTATAAACACTATACTTTTTTCATCTTAAAATCTTATGAAACATGTAAATGAAGTAACATTCGAAAATTAAAAAAAAAATTGCAATGTATGGTAGGTTTGGAAGTTGTTAACTTCACATTCAAAACTAATTAATTAGATGAATGCAATAAATTATTGCCAGACTGTTAAGAATAAGCTAAGACAAATTCACATTCACAATAATTTAGATAGAAGTACAAGTTGTAAGTAACGCAATGAGTGCAAATAATTATCGCAAACTTGTTTAATATTAAATCATGTTATGCTATGTGAAAAGAAATAAAGACTCGGAAGTCGAAAGGAAATTTAAATATTAGCACTAGTTATATAGTATGGATTCGAGAGAGAAAAAAAAAAAGAGATTTTTTTTTCAATCTAACTTAAATTTTTCGTAGCAAAACTTTCCTGCAAATATTTTTGAAAATTAATTTTCTTCATTTAAAAATTTTCATCACTTAAAACTTTTCCGCAAAAGAAAAAAATGTCTAACACATTGAATATTATTTTTCTAAATAATCTTCTATGTAAACAAATTTTCTTAATACAAAATATTCCTCTGAAAATATATTGAAATCGAAAAACTTATACTCATGAAATGAAACTTAGAAGAAATATTATCCGTATTAAGGTGAAACGATAAAACTTAAACTAACATAATAAAATGTTGTATGGAAAATTTCAAACGTTACATTCAACTCAGCAATTTCATAAACTCAAGATGAAAAAAAAAAAAAAAATATCCTAATAACATTGCAAAATTTCGAAAAATAAATGCAAAAAAAAAATAATAATAATAACTCTCCAAGTCTAAAAGACTAAAGGCAAATTTTCCTGCAGCTGAACTTAACGAGATCTTATTGAAAACGAAAAAACTTATACTCGTGAAATGAAACTTATAAGAAAATATTATTCAGAACTAACATAGTAAAATGTTGTATGAAAATTTCAAACTTTACATTCGGCTCAGCAAATTTCATAAACTTAAGATGAAAACGAATATGCTAATAACATTGCAAAATTTTGAAAAATAAATGCGAAAAAAAAAAAATAAATAAATAAATAAAAATAACTCTCCAAGTCTAAAGGCAAAGACGCAATTTTTCTGAAGTTAAACTTAATGAGAAATGTAAAACTTCATGATACAAAAACGGATATTCATGATATAAAACTTAGAAAAAATAGTAAAGTATTATTGATAGAATGATCGAACTATTATTCCTCCGTTGAAGTTTTGTGTTTGGTTCATTAAATGATTCACTTGATTGGATTGTTACTTAGGAGTGATAAATAATTTACACAACTCCATTGAAAAAAAGAGAAGTCGGAAAATAATTGAAGTTTGGGCATTTCGTAGAAATAATGTAACTCGATAAAGAGGAATTCACTTAATGGAGTAGTTAATTAAATTAACAAACTATGGGATGATAGTATATTAGCTAAAAATTCAAAGTTGTGATAACTATGACGAAAGTGATGTATGAGTCGGGGGAAAATATAGATTGCATTAAATGATGTAGATTATTCATAACTAATACTCGAAATCTGAAAATAATAGTTTGTCATTAAGTTAGTTCTGATTAATTGTTCTTTATATGTGATTGAAGTTGATTTCATCTTATTGATACCATGCAAGTTTGCATGTGGGTAGAGATGATTGGTGGTCTTAATCATGTGCTTGCTGCTGATAAGACGTCATGTGATCTTTAGTTATCAGTATGAGGTCAGATTTGATCAAGATAAATCATTTGTAGCCTTGGGTTTGATGGAAATGGTTGTTGAAATGTTTCGGAAGGACTTCTGTGATCTTCGTTGACTCCCGGCTTTTGATGCAAATTTCACGACATGTCGGTGTTTGGATTTGTGTTGATGTGCGAAATAAAGCATGAGGGAGATTACATCATTTGTTGTTGTAAATTGAAATACCAACTCATTTAGTGTAATCTCTTTTATTGCTTTTACTAATCGCCATTCATTCATAGAACATCGCTGTGATTCGCTCAACATAAGGGTAAGTTTCTTGTTTCATTTCAATAGTTTGTATATCTAATTTTTTTTGTGTGTGTAGCTGAGAAAATTCAAATTTTTGTAAGATCGTAAATTTTTAGTTAAAGTTTTTTTTTCTTTTTGAAAAATTTTCAAGTCATGAAAATTGCATGTTTCAATTTCAAATGAGAAATGAGATTCTTTGAAAACACGAAATTAACATTAAAACTCATGCATTGGAAATGATTAAGTTTTGAGAAAATGAATAAGTGTAGAAAAAAAAAATGCGATGTAATATGTAGGAAGCTAGAAAATACCGTATAAATGTTAGAGTTGTTATAAGAATTTAATCCATTAGCAGATAATTGCTTGCAAAATAATGCAGAGTGATGGTAAATGTCGGGGAAGGGAACTCTTAGGAACTAAAGTTTTGAGATATAAAGTGTTTTACGAGTATCATTGTTTCGTATCTTTCTATATGACTCCTTGTAAGCAACCTTCGTAATGTTAATGTTTTTCTGTGGTCTTGATGTAAGGTTTTGTAATAGGCTACATGTGATTCTACATTTGTTGTGCAATTTCGTTAGATTCATTCATAAAGTATAGAAAAATTCTTACACTGGAAATGATGAAATGACTGTGAAACAGATTCAGCCAAATTAATATTAAGAGTAAGTTCTAATGTTTTGTTCGTATGAGAATGATTAAATATTCAAACTGGTAAAAAATATTTGGAACCGTGGAGAAAGATAAATAAATTTTGAAAACTAGAAAACTTTGAATTTGAAAATTCTGTACAAATAATCAAATTCGATAAGGTGAAATAAATTACAATTGACTAATTACAAGTTTAATCATCAATTAAATTAGCAGACTTATTCAAAATTAGTTACTCATTATAGCAGGGCCGGATGATCAAAAACATAAAAAAAAATTTTCACTGGCAAAATCTCATTTCGAGCAGAAAAACAATTGAAGCTCTAAGAACTAATTAAATTCGCTGAAAAATTATCAAAGTTCCAAATCAGTCACTGTAAAATTCGAGTTACCCCAGCTGGTGGAAATAAATTAAAAGAATTAGTTGATTAAAGAAATGAAGTGATTAAAGAAATGAAATAAGTAAAGAAATTTAATCAATGAAGAAAATTAAGTAATTAAATAGATCAAAAAACCTAAAAAAAAAAAAATTTCACTGGCAAAATCTCATTTCGGTCAGAAAAACAATTGAAGTTCTAAGAAACAATTAAATTCGTTGAAAAATTATCAAAGTTCCAAATCAATCACTGTAAAATTCGAGTTAGCCCAGCTGTTGGAAATAAATTAAGTTCGAAAAAAGTAATTAGAGAAATAAAGTGATTAAAGAAATGAAGTGATTAAAGAAATGAAATAATTAAAGAATTAAATACGTCGGGTTAGTGGGCTCGCTCCCATAACAAAAATTAATTTCAATTGACTTGGAAAAAAAAATCGAGTCCTGAAAAATAATAGAACTAACTTACTACTCTGATGAAAACTATAACTGAAAACAAAGAGAATAATTAAATTTTTCTAATGATGGAATTAATTAACTTTGGAAAACTACTAATTAAATTAGCATGCAAATTAACATTATCGGGTAATCAACAGAGCATTCTATCTGAGAGAGAAGTGATTTTTAAAATTAAGGTAAGCTTGACAAAATGAACAATGTGACGTCACTTTTATGTGACCAATTAAAATGTTTGAAAACTTGAACTAATCTAAAAACAGTGATGTCACTCTAATCCAAGACTTTCATTGGATTGTGATGAAATCACTGATACTACCAGTGCTGCACATGCGCGAACTGATAAGACAAAGGTCGCTTGTGGTCAGGGTGTGATGATTAAGTGTCACGTGGTCATCAGTTATCAGTAATGATTCACTTATCTTTCTGATTACACGCCATTTGAGTGTTCGACTTCTATGTGAAGGGATGGATTTTGTGGATGGAGAAGGTACCCAGAGAAAAAGGAAAGCTTGCCGAGAAATCTTGCCCGAAAATCGGGATATTTAGGAGTTGACATCGTATCAAGCTGACGGAAAAGTTGCGAAAAATAGCGTGAGTGGAGTTACGTTAATTCGAGTTGTAAAAGTAAAAAATAACTCAATTAATGTGATTCCATTTATTGCTTGATTATCAACCATGGGATTTGTTTCCTGCGGAGTTTCACCATTGTGATTCACACAACAGAAGGTAAGTTTCTTGTTTCATTTCAATTGATTGCATGCAGAATAATTCGTATAGTTAATTTTTTTTATCAAGTGTTGTGTGAGTTAAAGTGTTTTATAAGTTTCATTGGGTGAAATGATAGTGAATGTAAAAAAATTTGTGTGTTCGAATGTATAAACCAATGTTAACTTGAGTGTATCGAAATGATTTTAAATTTTGACGTTGGAGAATAAATTTCGATCTTTAATTTCAACATGGGGGGAATTTTTAACTTTTGATTTTGACGTTGCAAAAAAAAAAAAAGTTTTTGATTTTTAATCTTGACATTGTAAAAATTTTAATTTTCAACTTCGACATTGTGAAAAATTTGATTTTGATTTTTAATGTATTAACGACCGAGTAATCTCTTATTGGCAGAGTATGATTATTTTTCACTTAATGGTTGAAATTTTTGACTCGTTGACTTGATGTTTGAAATTTTATTTAACAATTGAGTCTTAATGAATGGATGCATGTGTGTTTGAATGATAGTGAAGGGGTTTGTATGAATGTTTGAGGTTTCACATGAAAGTCGAGGGTTGAGTATAATCGGATAAAAGTAGTAAAAATCAATGTGTGGTCTATTGTGTGTGAGTAATTGTCAGTCTTGTATGTAATGATTATTTGTATCAATGTGTTCATTAATGTCGGAAATAAGAAGTCGTGTTGGTCGAGTTTGTTTTGGGGTCGAGGTAATTAAGTCATAGTAGATTAGATGAAAAATTTTGAAGTAGCGAAAAAGTTTAAAAATTAAGTTGTAAAAGCAGGGACATAGTTAAAAAACTGTAAAATTCGTGAAAAAACATGCAATGTCTTGAACTTTATAGAAATAATCAAATTCGGAAGTGTGGGCTTTTTTAAATTTGACTAATTACTAATTAAAATGGGATGGCAATTAAAAAGTCATTCATTATAGCGATCAACAGCATAAAAAATTAATTTTCATTGAAAAAATTCTATTTCGGTTTGAAAAAATGATCCAAGTTGGAAAAAAAAAATTAAATTCGCGAAGCGTTCGACAAAGTTCTAAAAATGATATTGTAAAAGTATGGGGAAACTTAAAAACAGTAAAATTCGTGAAAAAACATGCAAAGTCGGGAATTCCTAAATAAAATTCTCATTCGATTGTGTGAAATTAATTAAATTCGACTAATTACTAATTAAATAAATTAGCAGGTTAATAAAAAATAGTTAATCAGTACATTGGGTCGGATTATCATAAACATTAAAAAAAATTAATTTTCATTGACAAAGTCCGATTTCGGCTTGAAAAATAAATTAAGTTCGAAGAAATAATTAAATTTGAAAAAAAATAAATTTCCATCAACAGATGGCAGCATCATCGTTCTTTAAAATCAAAAATTATATTGAAATAGATTACAAAAACTAAGTTGGAAAAATTAGACAAAGTTCGAATTACAAAATAAATTAGCGTGCAAATTAACATCATCGGGTAATCAATAGACTGCGATACAATCTTAAATTATATTGTGATCACAATTAGCGCTGAAGATTATAAGAACATCGTAGCCTAGTTGGTTTGCGTGTTTGTCTGATAAGTAGGAGGAAAACTTTTGGTTCGAGTTCGAACCCCGCTTCGGGAAATTGACAAAGTCCGAAATTAAAAAAGAATTAAATTCGTTCCCTCAAAAGATGGCATCACGAGCATCCAAAATAAAATTAAGTTCCTGAAAATTAAGAAAAAAAAATTCCGTTGATAGATGGCGCCACGAGCACCTAAAATAAAATTAAGTTCCTGAAATTCGCGGGTAATTTTCAGAAATTTGCGGGAAAAACCCTTGTAACCTTTCACGAAAATAATTCAAAGTCCTAAAGTTCGCGGGAAAATATTCAAAATTCGCGCGAAAACCCTCGCGGCGGCCCTGGGGAGGCGGCTGTGGTAGGCACCCAGCACCCAGAGCCAGAGAGCCAGGCGGTGTTACCACCGCCACCGCCTGGGCCGCCGCAGAACTGTCCTTTTTCCCCTACTAATGATATCATATTTAGAGATGTTAACGAAAACTGAAAGCATAAACTCAAATATGTAGCTCATATTAACATCAGATCTGTAACATTCATCAGATCTGTAACGGCTTAAAAGTGAGTAATCTAAGGAGGGGGTAAATAACTTCCTTGACCTCCCCCCTTTTATTTTCTTGCATTTAGACCCAATTTAGACTTAAAATCCAATATTAGTTTTTTTCTGCAAAAAATTTTTTTTTTCAGAAAACTCCAACTTCAAATTGGCACTTTTCTAAATATTGGCTCAGAGAGTACCCTACCACCTCGTTTTCTTTCAACGAATTTTTGCATAAAATTTTGAATTTAAAACTTGAATGTCACAAAATTTGTGGGGGCAGCTTCTGAATCCATACTTCTTTCCTAATGTCATTTTAGATAACCTAAAATGGGTTTTCAGCACTGTTATAACTGACTTGCTTGAAAATGAGACAAAATAGTGACTTGTTTTTTCCGAGTCAATTGGTCTTGAATTTGAGTCTCCGAAAATTTGAGTTTTGAGACAGACCTGTTACTTAAATATTTCACAAATACGGAAAAGGGAAATATTACTTTATTTACATTGAAACAATTTAAATTCGTAGAAAAAGACAAAGTTTATCATCATGAAACGATTTTCTATGTCTACAAATCCGCTTATTTCCAATAAAATAAAGGACTATTTGTTTCTTACGCGTGACTAACCACACCCCACGATTTAGCTCCGACGAAAACAGATATCACTACGCGAGCAGGAAGGAAAGGGAATTTCCCCAGCGCCGATGGACGGGTAAGTTTTTAATTTTCAGTGTTATGATTATGAACAGTTACCCTGCTTTTATTTTTATTTGCTACCTTTTTTGAATTAACCAGTTGTCTTAGCAATAAGTATAGCACAATTTTAACTTTATCGATTTCACTAACGGACGAAGCCCGCGAAAACTAAGCCTGTCCTGTATCTATATGTGTAAATGGTAAGCTGTTTTTAGCATTATTTACATTGAGTTTACACCCTTTGTGTCCCCCTCCCCTCCCGAAATAATTCTCTTATATAACGTGTGTTGTTTACAGAGTTGGCATTGTTTTTTACCATCTGTGTGGTTTTTACCATGGTATTTACCGTCCTTAGAAGAACCCGATTTCTCCATGGTTTTTACCATCTTGGACAAAAATATAAAACATTCAAGGGGTTTCCTTTCAATAAAAATGTTTTTGATTTTAAAAATGTAAGTTAAGGTAAAATGATCAAGGCTGTATAAACATGAACAATCTCTCCCTCCCCTCTTTTAAATTTTAATCAAATTTCAACGACAGTAATCATTCGTTCAAAGCTAGAACTTAAGTTACGAACAATACTATGCTATCCACAACCTCCTAATATGAGCTATGTACACGGGGGGGGGGGGGGATCCAAATGAAAAGGAAAGCATTTTTTTATTTTGATGGTGATAATGTGTTTTTATTGTTGACTTTGCTGGTTTGAGCCAACAAAATAAAACAATGCTTCTAAAAATATTTGCCGTTGTTGTTTTCTTTTGCAATATGTGCTAAAGAATAAATGAAAGTCTAAACTCATAAATAATATGTTATAGTAAAAATTCTCATGCTTAAAACATAATTATTGTTTCGGTAATTTTATTCAAATAATTAATTTTCAACGGATATGTTTGCTAAGTTCATTCATGCGTAAAATAAATGCAGTTAATTTTTTCTTAAGAAAATTTTTAAAGAAAGGAAAACACATAAATTTAACAATATAAATATTTGTGTCCTCTTAACATTCATTCTGTGGAAAAATGCAATTTTTTCGTGTGCGTGATTAGTGCAATAGCTGATTTAGTTTAGTATAATTCACATGTAACACAAATAAATTATTTTGATTAACATTCATTTATATTACCTACTGATGAACTTTGAAAATTTAGTGAGATTATTAATTTATCCGAAACGGAAACCTTCCCTCTTATTTTATTTATTTATTCTACAAATCTTTAACTCGTGAGATAGTTGTCATTTCATTACTTGTCACATGGTGTTTTTGGTAATATGGAATAATATATTAAGACAAAATAATACATAGGACATAATAGTAAAATATAAGATCTATGCAGAGGCTTATTTAGAAAGGGACAAACAGTATTTCCTAGGTTTTTTCCCCGGTAAAAACCTGGTTTTTCTCATATCCTGGTAAAACCAGTTTTTCCAGGAAAAAACCCAACCCTGTGTGTGAGGATTTTGAATTGAATTCCCGAAAACGTAGAAATATATCAACAACAGCAAAACAATCTATTAAGTGTTAGACTTTTTCCAATTGCTTACTTTGTAATTTCCATCTCTATGTCTCGAAACCTCCCTTTCGAATTTTTCTTGTGTTCCATTATTCGAGATAGACAGGTTCGATTGTATAAATTTATGGTATGCAATTATAATCCACTCCTAAAATGATTGTAGCAACTCACTATGTAACACGAATAAAGGTAAAATTTGTCTACTGACAACTTAGTTAAATTTTACTATCTTAAACTATATTAATATAACATAAAGAGGAGATCTCAAACACCGGTGGCACTGTACTTTTAATGTAAACAATCATGTTTGAAATAAGTTAGTTATCCTATTTATGAAGAACTTTCCATATGTGATCAGTTTGTGTATTAAATAATTTCAGATGTTGAATAGAGATGCACCGAGTACTCGGTAAATATTCCTATTCGGTACTAAATTTGAATCGGGTACTCTGCCGATACCGAGTAAATGTAAATAATTCAGGGGCCGCGCTAAGCGTTCGCCACCTCGCCAAATGCTATAAAATAGAAAATTCGGCGAAAAAAATTCTGATTTGGCTAAAGTATTGGCGAATGGAAAATTGTCAGAAATTTTCACTTGGGGCAAAAATACACTTATTACATTAAAAAAACAAACAATTAAAATTCTTTGATTAAAACTCTCGAAGTTTGGCTAAGACTTTTGAAATTTGGCTTATTTACTGGCTAACAACTTAAAATCCTTAGCGCGGTCTCTGATAATTGAATATTATTCAAGATATTTTTTTCAGTAATTAAAAAGATGCAAAAATATGTATAATGCAATTATTTACAATTGCTATATTAATAAAATATGACTTGAGTTTTATGTAAAAGTTTTAAAAACAGGTTTAAAACCAAATTAGTGTAAAAGCTAACTAAGGGTGTGCGAATCGGGTACTCGGAAATTTGAATCTGGTACTCGGCCGATACCGAGTAAATGTAAATAATTGAATATTATTCAAGATATTTTTTTCAGTAATTAAAAAGATGCAAAAATATGTATAATGCAATTATTTACAATTGCTATATTAATAAAATATGACTTGAATTTTATGTAAAAGTTTTAAAAACAGGTTTAAAACCAAATTAGTGTAAAAGCTAACTAAGGGTGTGCGAATCGGGTACTCGGAAATTTGAATTGGGTACTCGGCCGATACCGAGTAAATGTAAATAATTGAATATTATTCAAGATATTTTTTTCAGTAATTAAAAAGATGCAAAAATATGTATAATGCAATTATTTACAATTGCTATATTAATAAAATATGACTTGAATTTTATGTAAAAGTTTTAAAAACAGGTTTAAAACCAAATTAGTGTAAAAGCTAACTAAGGGTGTGCGGATCGGGTACTCGGAAATTTGAATCTGGTACTCGGCCGATACCGAGTAAATGTAAATAATTGAATATTATTCAAGATATTTTTTTCAGTAATTAAAAAGATGCAAAAATATGTATAATGCAATTATTTACAATTGCTATATTAATAAAATATGACTTGAATTTTATGTAAAAGTTTTAAAAACAGGTTTAAAACCAAATTAGTGTAAAAGCTAACTAAGGGTGTGCGAATCGGGTACTCGGAAATTTGAATTGGGTACTCGGTCGATACCGAGTAAATGTAAATAATTGAATATTATTCAAGATATTTTTTTCAGTAATTAAAAAGATGCAAAAATATGTATAATGCAATTATTTACAATTGCTATATTAATAAAATATGACTTGAATTTTATGTAAAAGTTTTAAAAACAGGTTTAAAACCAAATTAGTGCAAAAGCTAACTAAGGGTGTGCGAATGTGTAGTTACCTTTTTCATATTGGTGTTGGGCAACTTACCTATGATCAGGAACAGTCCAAGTGATCCTTAAGACAAATATTAATGAACTTGTTAAAAAAAAACTTTGTCTCATATTCCAATATATTCCTAATCAAACTTGTGGCATAATGATAACAACCCAGAAGTAAAAATGAGTAAATTTTAAAGTGAGAAAAAGATTGACTTCTAATACTTAAAGAAAAAAATTCCTGTTCACTGGTCAGTAGGGCCCGTAAGATTTTTTAGTGATTTCTAACCCTGTACGTGTATATATGTACTCGGTACTCGGCCGAGTAGTGAAAGGCCGAGTACTCGGCCAATGTGCTACTTGGTGCTTCTCTAATGTTGAACCTTCTCTTTGGCATGTTAAAACCTAATGTGTATGTGTGGTAACCTAAGGCTTTATGCTAAGAGGTGGGGCATGGAGGAGAAAAGTGTGTATGTGTGGTAAGAAAGTTGGTTTTCTTTGTTATTGTTTTGATTTGGTTCAATAATTTGTTTATTGCATGTTTATCAGCTTTAATGCAATTAGACCAGGGGTTCCCAAACTTTTCCAGTTCACAGCACCTTTTGTGGAATTAAAATTTTCTCACATCTCCTCCTCTAATCTCTGTTATGTATGAATGTATTGAAAATATGGACACTCTCCGTTAGGGTGGAGTGAAAAAAATGAATTTTCGAATTTCAAACCCCTGGGGTTTCAAACGTTGCCTTTTGGCTCCACTAAATTACCCTTGAAATTTTAGCCCCCAAGGATAGTACTTTTAGGTTTTCATATTGTCCCAAAAAACTCCAAAAATACCAAAAATCGACTTTTTTCGAATTGATTTTCAAAATTGAAAATACATATTTTGGAAATGAAAGGGGTTGTGAAAGTTAACTCCGTGTTTAAAATTTCTATATTGTGTACACTTGGTTTTTTTCGTATCGTGTGAAAATGAAAGCTAAAATGTCGATTTTCGGTTATTTTTTTGGCTTTTGGGAAATTTAGAGAAATTACTCCTATTGAACTCAAACTTGTAAGAGATACTAATGGAACTAAGAGTTCATATTTATATCCCTAACATTTCTAAAATATGTATTTTCAATATCGTAAAAAAAAAAGTTCGAACTTTTGGTTCTTTTGATATTATTTGGGACAATGTGGAAACCTAAAGATATTATTCTATTTAGTGGAGATAAAAGACAACTTTTGAGACCTCAGGCGATTCGAAATTCGAAAACTTATTTTTTTTCACCCTGGCATCATGCTTCAGTCCCTTAAGGGGAAATTTCCTGCCGAATGCTTAATATTTACTTGTGTTTGAATTTATTTTGCTTTTTGTTCCAGTCCCAAAATTTAATTTAAGTTTACAATAGTTTAGCTTTTTACATTTTTATCTAGCAAAAATTCTGAGAGTACACAAAGTAAAAATCATAAAGTTGCGAAGAACGTGGGAAAGAGACCCTATTGTATGAAGAGTTGGAGAGAAAATAAAGTGCTTATTTTCATAGTTTAGTGGGAAGCCTTCTTTAAATATGCATTAAATCAAAACTTGTTTTTTCTCATTGTATTTCCTTTGCAGGGCATTACTTGGTCGGTTGTGACAGTGGCGTAGGGAGCCAGAGTCCCCTACTTACCGCTCCTTGCAACCTCATCGAAGCAGTTTGCCTCTGGAACAAATAGAACTGTTTTACATAACATTTAACATGCGTTAAGGACAGACTGCTTTTTGCAGTGTGCATACAAATTTAAAGAACTCTGTGGACAATGATTGATATGTACATTCAGTCGGGAAATTTGATAAAACTATAAAATAAAATTTAAAATAATTTGTATTGTTATTGGTTATTATATTGGATGTTGGGTATTTTCTTTTTCTAACAAATGTTTAATATTTTACTTGGCACTTTTAAACTGTTTCAATTGCAATTGCTAATGATTTTATCAGTATTGAATAGTAAAGTTTATATTAGTAAATTATGCCTTGTGTCGGACACAAATTCTGATCCACGTCATCCATGCACCTGAAAAAAGTATCTTAGGCACTAGTTCTTTCAGAACAAGAATATTTTTGAATCCATATTACACTGAAATTTATCATCAGCTGAGAAATTATGTCTGGAGACATTTTTTTTTTTTTTTTGCTGGCCCTAAATATTTTACTTTTTGGCTCCGGTAATAGATGCTATTTTGGAAAAAAAAAAAAAAGACTAGAATTAGGGTTAGTGCAGGTAATTTTGAAAAAGATATTTTATATGCATTATTTTTGATTAGCTCTTGTACATAAAATTACTATTTTGTATTATAATTTATAATTAATATGTTAATTTTAAGAACATATAATTTTGTTGTGTAGATGTAAAATTAATTGACTCAAATTTAAATGAAGGGGGGAAAAATACTACCAGCAATTTTCCGGAAAATGAAATGCATAAGTTTAAAATTTTTTGCATTGTTTTGGTTTAATTATAAATTAGTTGTACTCCCCAGCATTATTGGGTGCACATCTAAATGGGCCATTCCATGAAAAAGTAGCAATGTTGTCCTAATGTGATATCTCATATAATTCAATAAAAAGTGACTATTTTGCATGTTTATAATTTTTTAAGCAATTGTTTTTTCATTACCCGTTTAAATGATTACTATTGCATGAAACATACACGTTATTACGTGCTGCTTGTTGGCGATTTTTCTGTGGAATGGCCCTAATATTCAATTTTATCTTTTATATTATTCTCAGAAAATTAAATATTAAAAAAGGTAGCATAGTGGAATTTGAGTAAAATATGGGAACATGAGAAACAGAAAAAAAGAGCAATGAAAAAAAAAAAAAATAGGAACGAAAAACAACACAGCGAAAAAAAAAAGTTCAGCAAAACCCCAGAAAAATGACAAACTAAGAAACAAGAATTGCAATTTTCGAAAATAAGAAACTGAACTTCTATAAAATCACAAAAAAATTAAAAACTAAAACTGATTATCTCCAACCACTCAAATGGTGTATAAGTAGAAATTTTACGAGAGAAAATTCAACTTTTTTGAGCATTAAGACAAAGTTATTTGAAGTTTTAATTATTGATTGTACCCATGACCATCGTCTGGAAAATCCTCTGCATTTTACAATAAAAAGTGTTGGCACTGTGGCTGTGGCACGATATGCCTTTTCTGAAGATTTTAACAACTCATAAGAATTCTATGAAAGAAAATATCCATTTGTAGGAGATTGAAGTTTATGACAATTGAATCGTTTGTTGCAGAAACCTGTGAACTGATTCCCCCCTCCCCCAAAATGATATTATTAAAGGTTATGAATGGCCAATTTTAGGCACACCGTCGGATGCAAAAACATAAGCCTTCATATGTGATGTGTGTAAACAACTTTTCTTTAAAAAAATTTATTTCATTGCAGAAACTTGTTAAGTGCAAAATTTTTAACAATTTTTCGCAAAAAAAAAAAAAAACAATTGGAAAATTGATTCCAACCGTAGGGTGACGAGACCAGTTACAGACATGCTTAAGATCCATCGAGACCAGTTACAGACATGCTTAAGAAATAGCTCCTGAAATTGACTCTAATAACATTAGATGGATTCATAAGTCACAGAAATATCAGTTTTACCTGCCTAAAAAGCTTAGTTTTTAAATCCAAGCTTATGCCTGTCTGTAACTGGTTCCGTCTCCTTATTTTTTTTTTTGCAATACAATAAGAAGCAATTTTTTCAACGACTATACCTATTGTGATTTTAAAACGGAGAAGTTCTTTTTAGTTAGTTTAGTTGTTTAAAATTTAAAAGAGTGCACTTGATGGGTTTCTGAAATAAAAGGGTTAATTTGAATAATACTTTTACTATTTTTCAGATGCAGTCCAAAATTACTACAGTGGCTGTCGCTTTTTGAAATCACGTTTCTTTTTTGACAGTTTTGATATAAATAAGCTGGATTTCGCTCGATTTGAATCATTTGAGCGGCTGATTCAATTATTAAGCGCCCACTTTTTTTTGTGATGAATTAAAAAACTTTTTTTTTTTTTACATGCATGTTTCACTTTTGATAATCAGACATGTGATTCTTTGCACACAAAACCAAAGAGAAAAAAGTCAAAAGTGGAAAAAAAACATGCATTAAACTGATTTTGAAAAAAAAAAAATCCTTAATTCATCAGAAAAAATAATACAGTGGGTGCCGTTTAATTGAATCGGCCGCTTTAAAATCAGCTGCGGCGCGGCCACTGGTAATTTTAATCTGCATCTGAAAAATTGTAAAATTATTATCCAAAAACAAAATGAACAAAAATGTCTCATTTCTGAAAAGAAGACCCGACTCATAAACAAGACGCAAAATGCTTATTTTTTAAATTCTGTGATGACTCGGAAATAAACACAGCACTGTATCATTTCCAAGAGTAGAGCCGTCTCAAAAATTAAGAATAGGATTGTCTCGTATATGAGCCCATTTCGTATCATATTCGAACATATTTCCGTCTCAAAAACAAGAACATTGGTTATTACTTTTAAGAACGCCGTGTGCTTCAAAAACAAGACACCCTGTTTTCTAATTCCAAGACATTTGGTTCTGGAGCCATTTTGGGTCAATGATGTTCTTGAAAACAAGACGTTTCGCCTCATTTCTAAGTACATTGTTTTAACAGTGAGGACTAAAACATTTCCAGATTTCCAGTAGAGGGATCCCGAACCACCATCTTTTCCCGGAAGTCTGAAATAAGCTTGGCTATGCTTGATTACATCGGCCCCCTCCAAAATTCAAACATATATACGCCACTACAGGTCCAAGGAGAGCCCCCTACCGCCTGATTCTGTTTGTATTACCTACGGGATTGACATTTTTAGAGCGTGTTCTCGTTCTGGAGGGGGGGGGGGTCCGTAGCATTTAAGAAGGTTTATCATAGTTTCTGTTGGATGTGTTCAGCAACCCTGTCTGAAGATAGTAATGCAATTATGTGTGCAATGATGTGTGTTTTGGTATTGCTCCTAAATAGTTTTGCCTGGAAATGTGAATTAATTTACAAGAAAATGTGAACAAGTTGAAGAAAGAAAATATGTACCAAAAAAGTAAATTGTCCCCTATCTGATTTAAAACCAAGACGCTAAGTAAATTTAAAGAGCTGCAACATTATTTTTTTAATTATTATAACTATTATTTTGACGAAGATAAAACCTCATTTGCATTTTAAAAATTATATATATTCTTGAAATTTATCACTTTGTACTTACAGTCAACGTCCCGAATTTGTCGCGGCGAGGTTTTAACAAATTTTGGTTTTCTTGTTGTTTATTGTGATTAATTTTAAAAAAACTAAATGCACCATCCAAGAAAAGGGCGACCGTGCGCCTGTTGGCGCTCTTTAGCTTTTTAAAAGATAATTTTTAGTTTGTAATGTAACTCATTTTATAAAAAAAGTCTATAAATTTAAAAAAATGTAGTAGACGTGCTAGTGTTATGGACTTTTTTTTTTAGAATATGTAATACACTAATGTATCAATGATGTTCTTGAAAACAAGACGTTTCGCCTCATTTCTAAGTACATTGTTTTAACAGTGTATGTTGTCAAGATTTCTTATATCGAAATTAAACAGCTTGCAAGTTTCTGAAGTTCCTGTTTAGAGTAGCAAGTGTCAAAATTACATATCTGCTAGTGAACTGTGAAAGAAATTGTATTTAATGAATTAAAGTAACTGGCATGGGAACAACAAACGCATGTAAAAAAAGCATACGTTCCATACACTCCAGGCTTAGTTACACAGCAGTTTAGATTCCCAAACCATACTATATAATTACACATTTTTTTAAAAAATACCTACGCAAACTATATTTAAATAAGAATGATCATAGTGAACTGCCAAAGGAAAACATATATTCAACAAAAGGAAAAAAAGGAGCAAACTTAAGTCCGATATATCTGTACCTCAGAATCATAATAACATAAGTCCAAATATCACGATTTTAACTTTTTTGTTGCATTGTATGTAGAATTTTACTAAACATTGACCTATGAGAACGTTATTCGATAAAAGACATTTTTACACAATTATTTAGCAGCGTTAAAAAAGCCTTAGTCCCATCCTTAGCACGCATCGGACCATCGCTTTTGCCCTCTACCGAAAAGTGACGAAAATGGATTTACGTTAGTCTGGTTCTGAGGTACAGATGTTAATGGAGATATGCAATATGAAGTAACGAATACTATTCGAAAATCCAGTTGTAAAATAGAAACAGCTAACTACACAGACAAACCAATATTACTTGCAATAAACAACCCGTACATGAACATGCTAACTTTTGTGAATAAAACGTTTAAGAAATAATAATAAGTAAGAAATATTTTTAAAAAAAACATTTTATTTACCTGCCAAGGCCATCTTCCAAAAAAAGAGCTTTGTCCTCCGACAATTCTTGCTTTGGGACCGAGGGACCGAACTCCGCAATCTATAAAACAAAAGCTATTTTACCAAAATTTAAGATTTAAGTGTGTCATTGATTAACTTCTCTCTCTTCCACATTCTAGCTTCTTGATATTTTGGCTTTATCTCTGGAAAATGAAAGCTCTTCTATGAAAATAACCAATTTCACATTTGCTAATGCACATTAAATAGTCCAAATTGCTCCCCTTATTCGGGAGCTTAGATTATTTTCCCTTAATTTAGTGTTAGTCCTAGTATTATTATTTTCGTCTCGTCTTTATTTTGTTGTTTATGCTGTTTTTAACATTTTTCAAAATTATTTTTCAATTTACTCATTCGATTTTTTTTAACTTTTCAAAATTTAAAAAAATAAAATGTTTGTGTCCTTATTTCGGTCAAATTCTTTAAACTCTAGAAGTTTTATATCCTTTACAACTTTCACAATTTCTCTTTTCACACGTTTCTCGATTTTTAACAATAGTTTGGCCTCGTTAAGAGGCTCTAGTACCTTCAACCCCCCCCCCCCCCGAAAAAAACATAAAATAACTTGGTCCTCATATTAATCATAACGTACGTTTTTCAGTTAGAGCAGTTTTTAGAGAACAGAAAATTTCCTTTATCTAAAAAATGATAAGACATTACGTTAAAAATATTAGGCGTTACATTTTTGTTTCAGTTGTTGGGGTTCTTCAATAATAACATACCAAGCGAATAAATAATAATTTGTTCTACACAAATCAAGAAAATCGTTTAACACTAGAACAGCGGGAATTTCGTTAACGTTTCTTAAATGTACACCAGGCAAAATAGCAGCTTTCCGAAATACAATAACTCCAAAATAGTTGTAGAAGTCCGTCGAAAAATTCTTCCAGCACTATTCTTCATAAATCAAAAATCATCTCAGAGGTACTAGTATCCATCGCCACTATATATATAATTAATATGAACACTACAGCACTTTTCATACAGAACGAATACCCAATGAACAGCTAACTAGCTATCACAAGATCGCAGCACAAACTAACTCTTAACTAACCCAACCAATTTTGTCTATATTAAGATGAGAACAATATCCCAATTTCAAAATGAAAAGTAACAACAAACAGATAGAAGAATTAGTGATTATACAAAGCGAAACTGAGAATTTTCAAATATTTTTTAAATTATGCATTGTGATTGCATACTCAAATCCAACACCACAAAGCTTAAAAAGTATGTAGAAAATTGTATGCACGCGTTTTCACTGAAATAAGTATGTGTAAATTCAAAAATTGTATATGCAACTTTCCTAGCAAAGCGTAACAACGTTATATTTGCTAATATATAAATCTGCTCTAAAAGTCATATTTATCCGTTAAGTTTAACCCATTAACCGCCGAAACTCGAAATCATTATTTGTTTTTGATACAAATCATAAAAGTTACTATTTTGAGCCCATACAATAGTACTATGCTGCAAAAAGAACAAAATTCCACTTACATTTAGAAATATAGGGTGTTGCGTTGACGCAACGTCAGCGGAAAAGGGGTACGGATGCTAAGTAGTTCTATTTGATACAATTCCGCAGTTTCAATGCGTTTTAAACATCTAAAATTTGTATGAGCTTTGATATGGTTTTGAAATGTGCAGAGAACTTTGGAAGAAAGTAAAAAATGTTTTTTAAAAATCAATCAAAAAATTTTTAATTTAACAAAAACCTGATTATCCAAGGTCATACATGATCAACTTCGTAGCAATCGGGGTGGAGAGCATTATCACAAGCATTGCAACGATAAACAGTTTGACAGTGGCAATGGGGCCGTGGTTAGCCCAATTCAATAAGACGTCGGACTCGTAACCGGGGTGTCCCGGGTTTGATCCTAGCCGAGGAATACTCCACCGTCGTTACTAATGGTGGCTGGGCGAAGTAAAATGGGTCGTAGTCACAAAATCCTTCAAGTTAAACGATGCCTCTAGGGGTACAAAACCAGTTGTTTACTCGGCCCTTGGCCTGGTTCAAAAAAACAGAGCTCTCTGAGCTAAATCGGGCTTCCACCTTAATGGTGCTTATAAGAACGGAAGCCGTACTTGTTCTGAGTTAAATCAGGAAGATCTGTCTACTCGGGCTCGGGTACCCGAGTGGTTTCAGAAACAACACAATAGAAATACTTGCACCGTACCTTTTTGTATTTGTAAATCTTGCTGTAAAATGCCCCCCCAGATACTGGCATTGGAAAGCTGAATTTGCTTGACGGTCCTGTAACTGAACTTTTCTTCTGTGTATTATTATCAAGGGGGGGGGGCTGCAAAAATTAAGTGCAACCTCTCGTCTAAAACCCCAACAGTGACTTTCTATTTCCTTCTTTAGACAGTCTTGAAAGTTTCTGAGCATTTGTTTGTGCAGCATGAATATTAATTTGAAAATATTGGCCAACATTTTTTCTCTCGGACTCTAATTCCATAATTTGAAACTAAATTATTTCACTAATCAACATTACCCATTTCCATGTTATATTGCTCCAGGGACGTCAAGTTTTTCCAGGGGGGGGGGGGCAAAGGGTCCAAAAACAATGCAATTTCGCCGAAAAACATCAAAAACCACGCCCTCTTATATGTAAATACATTGATTTCTCAAAGTCAGGGGGGGGGGGCAATTTACCCCCCCCCCTGCCCCCCCCTAAATGACGGGCCTGTATTGCTCAATGATGCAAAGCTGAGGAACAGGAACCTTTTTCTTCTGAATTCTGGAGTATCAAGAAACGTTCTTTACGGACTCAATTTTAGCGTAAGTAGAGCCTCGAATCATCATCATCACATCAGAGTTTTTTTTTTTTAATTTTTTTGTTCAAAAAACATGTTCGAATGCTTCTTAAACTAAGTTGTTCTGGGCCTTTCAAAAGACGGAGACAAAAAAAAAGTCAAAACGCGCAGAATAGAAATGCGTATTAGGGTGAGTCGAAAAAATCGATTTTTTTATTTCGAAATCGCATTACCTCTCAAAAGTTGTGGTTTAGTATCCACAACTTGGGAAAAATAAGAAAAAAATTCTAAGTTGACGTCTTCGGTTCGCGCATGAGGCTCAAAGTTGGAAAAAATATGTTAAAAATGGAAATTTTCAAAAGGAAAAAAGAAAAAAAAATGTAACTTTTTATAATGCAACTGCCATAAGCTGTAAATATTTTGTGCATTTTTAATCTAAAAAAATATTTTATAGCTTTTACATACGATCATTAGTTTGCACATCAGCCTTAAATTGGGCTAAAATCGCCTACAATGTCAAATTTCGAAAATATCGATTTTTTTTATTTCGAAATCGCATTACCTCTCAAAAATTGTGGTTTGGTATCCAAAATTTGGGAAAAATAATTAAAAAAAATCTAAGTTGACTCCTTCGGTTCGCGCATGAGGCTCAAAGTTGGAAAATATATGCTAAAAATGGAAATTTTCAAAAAATAATTTGAAAAAAAAAAGTAATTGTTTTCTATCGAATCTGATTTAAATTGTTAGTAGATAACATAATTTGAACCGAAAAATATACATATAACTTTTAGAAGATACATTCTGTTTGTGCATAAGGCTCAAAATATGAAAAAAAAAAAAAGTCAAAAACTGAACCAGAACGCACTACGTCGGCACTGTGCCGGTATATTTTTATTCTACAGCCGACTTGTCTAGACATTACACATATTCTAGGAGACAGTTCGAAGTCCCTGCAGTCTGCACTCCCTTTGGTTGTCACTTAGTCAGCTAGACCCGCCAAACAAACAGTATCTTTAATTAGCAACTGAAAGTGGATCAAAAAGTACAGCGTGTTTAGCTTTGGGTGAGTTTTTTTTTTTGTAACTTTATAGCATATTTTTATGCTCAAGTTTTGTTATACTGTTCTCCGTTCTCCGACTAATAAATAATGGAACCCCGGAAAACTTCTAAACGTTTAATTGTTTGTCCGTTTTTTGGTGCACCGAAAGGGTTAAGTCAAAGTGTTTTACCCACATGTGCAGATGTGTTGTTAACTTGTTTTGAAGAAAAATCGCAATCTGTAAAAGGCGAACCTTTTTCAAGGATTTCAGATTGCATATCTGCTTAAATAGAAGAAATTTACTGCAAAGCTTCTATACCAATGTACAGTGGTAATACCAATGTGCGTTCTATACCAATGTACAGATGTATAGTGTACATCTACAAGAGATTGGCTTTTTAGCACAAGAACACGAAAAATTCATTGCACACTTGAAAGAAGCAACGTCAAAAAGTTTAGACTTCGCTTAATTAACAAAATGATTGAGTTTTGTCTTGAAGTTCAATTTATCTTTATCACGACTAAATGACTTTCTCAAAGTGTAGTATTATGGTAATCCTTTATCAATTTTACAATACGTACATGACTGACCGTTGGTATAGAAGCTTTGCAGTAAATTTCTTCTATGAGCTATGCAATCTGAAATCCTTGAAAAAGGTTCGCCTTTTACAGATTGCGATTTTTCTTCAAAGCAAGCTAACAACACATCTGCACATGTGGTTAAAACACTTTGACTTAACCCTTTCGGTACACCAAAAAACGGACAAATAATTAAACGTTTAGAAGTTTTCCGGGGTTCCATTATTTATTATTCGGAGAACGGAGAACAGTATAACAAAACTTGAGCATAAAAATATGCTATAAAGTTACAAAAAAAAAAAAACTCACCCAAAGCTAAACACGCTGCACTTTTTGATTCACTTTCAGTTGCTAATTAAAGATGCTGTTTGTTTGGCGGGTCTAGCTGACTAAGTGACAACCAAAGGGAGTGCAGACTGCAGGGACTTTGAACTGTCTCCTAGAATATGTGTAATGTCTAGAAAAGTCGGCTGTAGAACAAAAATATACCGGCACAGCGCCGACATAGTGCGTTCTGGTTCAGTTTTTGACATTTTTTTTCATATCTTGAGCCTTATGCACAAACAGAATGTATCTTCTAAAAGTTATATATAATTTTTTGGGTTCAACTTATGTTATCTACTAACAATTTAAAGCAGTTTCGATAGAAAAAAAATTACTTTTTTTTCAAATTATTTTTTGAAAATTTCCATTTTTAGCATATATTTTCCAACTTTGAGCCTCATGCGCGAACCGAAGTAGTCAACTTAGATTTTTTATTTATTTTTCCCAAATTTTGGATACCAAACCACAACTTTTGAGAGGTAATGCGATTTCGAAATAAAAAAAATCGATATTTTCGAAATTTGACATTGTAGGCGATTTTAGCCCAATTTAAGGCTGATGTGCAAACTAAAGATCGTATGTAAAAGCTATAAAATATTTTTTTAGATTAAAAATGCACAAAATATTTACAGCTTATGGTATTTGCATTATAAAAAGTTACAGTTTTTTTTTCTTTTTTCTTTTTGAAAATTTCCATTTTTAACATATTTTTTCCAACTTTGAGCCTCATGCGCGAACCGAAGACGTCAACTTAGAATTTTTTTCTTATTTTTCCCAAGTTGTGGATACTAAACCACAACTTTTGAGAGGTAATGCAGTATTGCTCGAAATAAAAAAAAAAATCTGATTTTTTTCGACCTCACCCTAATGCGTTATGCACTTTCGGAAAAAAAAGCAGTTGAGGACAGGCAGTCTGCCCAAAACATCTGACTACCCCTTTTTCGCTGGACGATTGCGCTCACGCAACAACTCTGCTTTTGCCGTTTTCTCTTTCCTCCGACACAGAATCAATGTCAGGAGTAGGAATTTTATTTCTTATAAAGGTGACTCTTGACTCACAGAGTATTGTCAACAATACACACCCAAACTTTTTTTTCTTTTCTAAGTGTTTTGTCTATATATAGACAAAAATAAGATTCACAAAATTAGAGCAAAAAAAAGCATCTGTTTAGAACCCACAATTCTTTATTACATATTTTCTTAGAATTAAAAAGTTTGCAAAGTGGCAATTTTATTTACTTAACATGTTTCTAATCGGTTATATGATTATATATTTTCCCCCCCTGTTCCCCCCCCCCCCCCCCCCCCCCCACCCCCCTCCCCCCCCCCCCCCCCCCCCCCCCCCCCTCCCCCCCCCCCCCCCCCCCCCCCCCCCCCCCCCCCCCCCCCATCCCCCCCCCCCCCCCCCTAACCTAAAACATGAAATCGGGTATTAAAAATTAGTTAAAATAGACGGATTGTTTTATTGAAATTCTTTATAATGGACCGTTGCCGTCTAACGGCAACACCGCAGCGGGATAAGGCGGTTAATGTTTTATCTATTTATAGCACTAGGGGGGGCGACAATTATCTAAGCTCGGATAGCCAGTTAATACAAATTAATGATTGTTCATGATGCACAAATCAGCATATGGCACATTAAGCCTATTATAGTAGAAGAGATATCGCATCACTGGCGTGCATGATTCAGTGGCTCACATGTCAAAAAAATTGGTTATTTATATTAGTAAATTGTTACCCTTGATTACTAGCAATCTTTGTATTTCATTCCACTAAAACAATATTGGTCACATCTTTTATGTTACTTGTGCTAGATAGAGCTCTAGTGTCCCAACTAATGCACATTTGCGCCGTTTTTTAACCGCAGCACGCGACAACATCGGCACCATTTAATACTAGTGTGTCTCAGTGAATCTTCGCAACTATTACGGTACGTGTTGATTGAAATATAAGTATAGAACTTTCGGGAATCTAACACAACTCAATGAGCCAACACATAGTTAATGTTATGCCTCAAGTAATCTTGTACGTCTTTAAATTATTTATTAAATAGAACCCAAAAGTTATTGGAGATTAACCTCAATTTGTGCCAGTAATGCATATTTTAATGGTTTGAATTTTATACGCCATCTCTCTGAAATGCACACAAAAAAAGTGCCAATAACGCAGAATGGGACACACTTATTGTTTTTTATTTTTTTAAAATAAATAACAAAAAGTTTTGTTGCAAAAAATTAAAACTAGCTTACAGATTTGGGATACCTATCTTTAAAAGTGTAAACCAATACAATTTTTTAAATAATCGAGAGAGTTGATATGGAATATGTAACGAAATACCCCCCCCCCGATCCTAACTTCTCTGTTATCTAATACATCAGGTAATTTTCTCCCAAAATCTAAGTATTTGTGATGTGGCCAACCTATTGCACCACACAGGTGGAGTACGATATGTAGTTGCCAGAACTTTACTTTAGGTTCGTTATAATATTCTCTATGCACTGCTTTTTTTGAAACGCACAATTTAGTCTCAATCGGAAAAATAAAAAATGATATATAGAGTGTTTCCAAGCCCATCTTCATGTCGATGTATATCCGATACATTCTCCCTTTTTACAAACATTGCATTTCGAAAGCCTACTCAAGCTGTACACCACTGTGGCCTCACTTCGATCTCATCGTTGAGACTTTGAGATATGGACGGCATTCTGTGACCATTCAGAAAAATGTGTCATTCATAGAATCACCGATATGGTGTCAATCGAATACAATTTAAATAAGAGTTGAAATTATATTACACAGAAGGTATAAAAACAGGTCTTTTAAAACGGGCTGAGGACTTCAAAAAGTTATAATTAAAAACCACATTCTGAGCAATCTGAAAATACATTTGGTAAATACTAATGAAGATGCATTAAAGTATAAGAAATAAAACGAAGTTCCATCTTATAAAAAATGATGGATAGCAAAGTGGGAGGA